>JAFELO010001552.1:0-17220 GCA_017140195.1 Eumaeus atala
TCTAGAAGTGGAGTGATGGTGGTCTTTGGCCTCGTGAGGCGTCTGTTTAAGGCATGCAGGCTGGTGTCGTTTTCGCTGGCATGGAAGACTGTACTCTCCCAGCCTGCTCCACGACACTCCCTCACCTTTGCAAACAGTTCCTCGGCCAGCTTGTTGAGTTGTGTCTTGATCCTCGGACAGCGGGTTCGGGCCCAGAGTTTCCTCATCTGGCGTTTCCTACGCAGGTCCGCCTGTAGGCTCGGGGGGAGCTCACCCCGCCGGCGCGCTGTCACGCGCCTCCCGGATTTTCTCCGTGAAGAGTCGAGCGGCGGCCTCCACCTCGTCCGGAGTAGACAGTTGCCCGGCGATGGTGAAGTCGTCTAGGCTATCTTGATAGACGGCCCAGTCGATCCTCTCTCTGGTCCGCACTCCTTCCCTAAGGATTGCTCCGGAATCAAGTGTGACGAGGATAGGTAGATGTTGAGTGTCGAGGTCGTACAGGACCTCGATGTTGACCGTGGCCTTGAGGTTCTGGTGTAGGGCGATGTCCAGAACGTCCGGGGTGCGCAGGGGATCCGTAGGCACGTGTGTAGGGCACGGTGGTGGCCCGCAGATGGGAGAGATGCATCCCGATATAAGAGCGTTTGTAACAAGTAATTTAAGTATTTTTATCATGGCCAGAGCCTCATGCCCCGCCCCTGACATCTGTATATTCTTAATATAAGTACTCGTCTATGCCCACCACTACCCCTTGATATTTTTCAATATATATATAACGCTAAATACGTTATCTTATAAAGAAAACATCTCAAAACTCCGGGGCATGGTTATAAGCGTAAAATGATTTATAATACCTTTACTAGACGTTAACAAGATGCTGCATTGCAGCGGAATTGGGCCGGTACGATCGGGGAGGTAGGCACCTTTCGCTCACATGAAAGCGCTGTAAAATGCTTCCCCACACTATGTATATTATATATAAATACGTTCCCCCCCTTTCCTCCCCCCATCCAATGTGCCATATTCGTTGAAAAAGTAAAAATCTATATAGTATATCTCTCTAAAGAGAGATATAGTATATAGATTTTTACTATTACATTACATATTATATAACATATATTATAATAGAAAGCACCTAAAAGCTGTCAGTCTATACGTGTTTGATTATCTCAAAATCTACTGAATGGATTATTATGCGGTTTCTACTTATGGATAGAGCGTTTCCCGAGAAAAGTTTTGGTATATAATTTGCACCTTATTCATTCAAAACCGAGGCTAATCGCTAGCAATGAATACATTAGTTATTTTTTGCATTTATTAATGTTAGCTCTACATACATAATCAGTTTTTTCAAATTGTGCAAACACAAAGTGAGGTTATGAATATTCCTTCACGGTAATGATTGTTTGATTGACCTTAATTGTTTATTCGTACAGCAGCGGAAAGCTGAACAAAGACAATTCGGCCAAATGCCAATATTGCCATTAACAATGCCATTATGTCGTAATGACCGTAACTTGTTTGTTATTGCAAGTGATCTTTGGCTTGTAACAACCGCTGTTGACACAAAGTTTGTTGCGCCCGAGGTTAGAGTCGCCTTACTAGTATCCCACCCATCTCAGCCGTTTCTCAGGTTAGCTAGTGGCAAAACATCCTTTAAAATGTCTAACGTTCAGTACGTTCCTAATCCGTATGTTACAGAAATTTTACTCGTAGGTTACAGCTACCGTATGTTTGATTTTTAAAATGTCCTGAGGCATGAATTTTTATGTTGGAGAGGGTGAGGTGTCTTTGGAGAGGTCTATGTAAATTTTATGGAGGTTTTTACAAAAGCTTTTTATCATGATAATACTTTCCGAGATACTTGCTTGTAAAGTGGTAAAAAGTGAAACCTCCACCCTGAACGTGCTGAGCGGAAATTTTAAATACTTATTCTGAAATCAAATTAAAAAAAAAGTAGTCTATAACATATTTGCGATCTTTTAGTTTGTTGCTACTGAATCCTTCCTAGGCGCGAGTCCTACTGTCTCCTGGTTAGTGTTTGAATTGGCTCACAAGCCGGGGATTTTCTCATATTAGTACCTAAAGTTTGCGCCAAAATCCTTTCGGCCATTCTCACGCGATACGCGGTCTAAGAAATAAGATAAACAGATAGCGAAAAGTTCTAAAAACTGTTGTAACGTGTCCTTTTCTCGATTCTAAGTATCCTCAGCCAACTTCTTATATGATTAGCTTCTATGTGCAGGCGATTCTCTTCAGCTTTTTTATAGTGCTAGCGTTCTGCTCTGTCTTCGCCCGTGTATAACAGGGGTCAAATAATAAACTAACGCCTTTTTAGGAGATCGCTCTATCTATACTCAAAAATTGCATGAAAATCCGATCATTACATTTTGACAAAATCGATCACACACAGACATCTTTAGGGACTTTGTTTTATATATAAGATGAATAGATAATTACTTGTTAACATATACATAGGTAGTAAAATGAATTGTTCTTCTTATTTTTGAGTACACAGTGGTAAGTGACGCCAATAGAAACTACTATGCAAACTAAACCGACGTTAAGGTGTCAATCGCCGTTCTCTCTAGAGCGTAAACCTAATGGCGTGGTATTCTAATACCACGCCATTTGGTTTACATAGTGAATGTGATAGTGACGCCGTTCGCCACTACGCCACGACCGCATCATGATCTAGGAACCCATAGCTCAAATTACCTACTTGTGTTTAGCTACTTTTTTGTATAGTATTTATCGATCGTGTAATCGAAGCCTTTTTACTACTACCGACGCCCATAAAAGGCACAATTACTATGTCGATGTAATTGTGCGTTTGCTGTCCTTTCCCCCAATTTGCCACCGGTTACTCGCGTACCGAAAAAATATCTTGTATTCTCCTACACACCTCTCGGTAGCCTATAATTCATGTCTCGCTACACATTACTTAAGTGTCCTCTCGTTAATTCACTCTCCCCTTTCGGGGGCCGCACATCATACACGCCCACAGATATCTTTATAAACATGTTGCACTGCTCCTCTGCCATGCATGGCACTACCTCTTACTAAAGTAGTAGATAACCACAATGCTCTATCCACTTTCAGACGGCGACATGCCAGCTCTTACTAAAGTAGTAGATATTCATAATGTTCTATCCACTTTTAGATGGTGACATGTCAGCTCCTACTAAAGTAGTAGATGTTCACAATGCCATATCCACTTTCAGGTGGCGACATTTCTGCTATTACTAAAGTAGTAGATATTCATAATGCCATATCCACTTTCAGAAGGCGACATTTCTGCTATTACTAAAGTAGTAGATATTCATAATGCCATATCCACTTTCAGATGGCGACATGTCAGCGTGCGGTTTCCAGGGCTCGTCGACGGTTAACATTGAGCTGGGACCCGAGGTCAGTCACTACCGATGCGGTCACCTGGCCATGACCTACACCGGGCTGTGCATGCTGCTATCGCTGGGTGATGACCTATCCAGGATCAATAGGAGAGCAATAATCGCAGGTAAAAGAAAGTGTGTATATTAAGGAAAACTAAAATGTTGACTGTAATTAACTTCAGGGTCGTTTTTCGTAATGGTGTCCGCGCGCATCGTAAAAATTTACGCACATTTTCCCCTAACGCGCCAAAAGAATATAACTTGAAAACCCTTTATTATTACATAGTTTTAAGTATACCTCATTTTTTCCCGGAAACATTCACATCGAACTCATGCCCGCTTCGAGAGCGTGGACGATTAGTAGTAATTTATTGATTGTTTTGTAGTGAAATAATCGATTGCTCGCACCCTATGCTATGAGGAAAACAGCGGGCTCCCGCCACGCAGGGGGAGAGTCTTTATAATAGTAATAATCTGTGGACTTAACATACCACGTTAGTCTAGCACTGTGCCAAGTACCGTAAGGATTTTAACAATTTTGTAATGATTGAAAAAAATCGGTATACGTCTTCGCTGCTTATGGTTTTTTTAAAGTAACGTTTCCTAAAGAGTAATTTCTAAAACAATCTCGTAATGGTTTCAGGCGTTAAGTCGCTGCAGAGGGAAGAGGGCAACTTCGCGGCGACGCTGTCGGGTTGCGAGTCCGACATGCGCTTCGTGTACTGCGCCGCCTGCGTCAGCTACATGCTCAACGACTGGTCCGGCTTCGACGTCCAACGAGCTACCGATTATATCATTAACTCTATAGTAAGTGATTCTATAGTACGTAGCTCTATGTCAATTAACTCTACGGTAAGTGAGACCATAGTAGGTAACACTATATTAATTAACTCTATGGTAAGTAACTACGGTAAGTAAATCTATATTAGGTAACACTATATTAATTAACCCTATGGTAAGTAACTACGGTAAGTAAATGTATAGTAGGTAACACTATATTAATTAACTCTATGGTAAGTAAGTCTATAGTAGGTGACACTATATTAATTAACTCTATGGTAAGTAACTACGGTAAGTAAGTCTATAGTAGGTAACACTATATTAATTAACTCTATGGTAAGTAACTACGGTAAGTAAATCTATAGTAGGTAACACTATATTAATTAACTATATGGTAAGTAACTACGGTAAGTAAGTCTATGTTAAGTAACTCTATAGTAAGCGACTCTATTGTAAGTAATTCTATAGTAACCGATTCTACAGTAACTCTATCATAAGAAAATTGGTGCCATGATTAGCTGAATAGTGCTCGTGTACGATAGCTAGCAATGCTGATATGTTTCGTGTTGGTGAGTAGATTTCATTATGAAATGTTCAACAAACACGCAAGTTGTGAATACTCTTTCTTGACACTACCTGATCATTCCGATCATGGTATGACAGTCTTGAGCGTCCCCGGTAGCAACATCCTTCCACATTCGCATTGTTTGTCTACATTGTTAACCCATCATCTGCCATTTATTCTGCATGACAGAATCAAAGGAATATGTCCCCATATCTCATTTTTACACCGACACATTCTTTCAGACACAACCACTCTCTTACTTTGTTATGAACGCCGCCGGTGAAGGTTACACCACATTTTTCGCAACGAACTCATCTCGTTCATGTTAATTCTATTTTCATGTGCATTCTGACACATAATAACAGTGGCATAAGCACATTTTCGACAGGTCAAGATGGGCACACACTGGCTTTTAACTTTATTTAAGTAGTCACCCTAACGCTTCATAGTCCATGCCGGGTACATAGTCTACGCACACATTCTACAACAAATAATGACTATTACTTACCATGTCCTAAAAAGGGTCAGATCTTTTAGCATTTACGCTTTACACAATTCAAAAAAACAATAATAAATATAATTTTACAATTGTATAGTACACACAAGTCTGTGTGGATGTGTGTAGTGTATCTGGGCGTCGGTAGGCGTCCAAAAGTTCCAATTGCTCGGTTTGCCTGTATAACAAATAAAAGGTTGTAGACCAAATGACTGGAATCCACCATGAGAGATTTTGCTTTTAAATATAGATATTTCAGATTCGTAAGTTCATATTATAAGTTTCGTCCAATTTTAGTTTCACATTACACAATATTATTCATGTAATTTATGATATATATCCCCATGATTTATGCTGATGTTAAATTGTCAACATACGTAGAGTATGTACGAACGGAAAATGTACGCAAGTAAAAAAAGTTTTGAAATAAGAGTAAATAGATGAAAGGAACTATTGTAAGTCTCAGTTTTCATTGTTGTAAACTTTTGTTATAAGTCGATGTTACTTTCGTTTTGGCTAATTTCTCTTCTTATTCTTTCTTATTTTCTTCTATCTCCAATTTCTATGGACATCGAGCAGCCGTCTTCGAAACCTGATGTGGAATATCTCAGGTTATTCTTGTTAATTTATAATCTTGATCAACAAAGTATACTCGTAATTTAAACAATCAATGGAAAATAATATATGTATGTAATTTTTTTACATATATATGCATATAAAAAATATTTACATACACATATATGGTCCGATCAGAAATTAGACCCATTTGATTCCATCTATATCGACACCCCTTGTCATCCGCATATGCAGAAGAATTGGGCCGGCATGTGCGGAGAGGTACCTCTCACATGATGCCCCGGAAAGTGACAGTTGCGCTGTTTGTTTACAGATTTATGGATCGCAGTAATCAGGGCAGCATGTCACCCATAAGTTTAGACTTCTCGTATACCCCCTTATAGTATAAAAAACACGTTGAATTCAGAGGCATGATGGATTTTGAAGGACTTCAGTACACAAGCGGACGGAGTGCCGTTGATAATGATGAAAATAGTTTCACACTTATGATTGCTAATTCCATTGTCATTGTTACAAGCCATTTATCAGTTGTTGCATAGCTTATAAAAGATAAGAGAATTATTAGCAATAGTTGGGTTAAAATAGTTTTGCGACGGGGACGTGGTTGCATATATTCTAAGATGACAGTCAACAGCCGTTGAGAGCCGTTTATTCATTATTATACATCAAACATTGCTGGTCTGTTGCTTAGATGGAAGAAACAAAAATGTATTGGTTTTCTAGTTTAATATGCAAAATATTAGCTCCCTGGGGTGAAACCCACGTAATCCGCACAGTCTCCTTCTCCTTGTCATAGTGTGGTGGTATATAGCTTATAACCTTCCTCGGTAAATAGGCTATTTAGACCGAGAGAAAAGACATGCTATAAATGAATAAGCTTATGAATTATTAAAAAAATTAAAACGCAATTTCAAACAATTTATTACGCTCGTTACAGGGATACGACTACGGAATTGCACAATGTCCAGAGTTAGAATCTCACGGCGGGACCACGTTCTGTGCTCTGGCAACACTGAGCCTCACCAACCAGCTGCATCGACTGTCCGACCAGCAGGTGGAGTATCTAAAGAGATGGCTCATCTTCCGACAGATAGACGGCTTCCAGGGCCGACCCAACAAACCTGTTGACACGTGTTACAGTTTCTGGGTTGGCGCGTCCCTGAAAATCTTAGACGCCCTGCATTTGTCCAACTACAAAAGTAACAGAAGTTACGTTTTCGAGACGCAAGATATTGTCGTCGGTGGTTTTTCAAAATGGCCGGACACTTGTACGGATCCCATGCATACGTATTTAGGGTTGGCGGGACTCAGCTTGATAGGCGAGAAGGACTTACTAGACATCGTACCGACGTTGAACATAACCAGAAGGGCGCACGAGCATTTAAAGTCGTTGCATTTACAGTGGGCGTTAGAGTCATAGCTTACACTGCCTTTAGATAGTAAATATATACATTTTCATATGCAATAGGGCGTGTAGAGGATTATTCTAAATTGGAAACTCGCGCTCCCGGGTTCGAGCCCATGAGTCAATCGGTCCTAAGTTCAGGATCCGGTTGTGTCGTAATAAGAGAATGTTGAGTGGATAGAAAGTGCATCTGTGCACAATAGTCTATTCTGCGTAGTTTGCTAGTCTATATAAATGGCCGCCGTTGCCGAAAATCAGAATAAAATATTGTTATTCTAAATTTAAATTGTCAATTGTAATGTCGCTTTTATGAATGTATTTGTGTGCACGGAAATGTGTGTATAGTGAATAGTGGTAGAAATGCCAGCATAATTTATAATGAGTAAGTAAAACTTTTATGAGGTTAAAGAACGTTTTATACGACAAAACTTAGATTATAAAACGCATAGATACACGATCTAATAGAGAGAATACTCATAAAACTGTCGCCACTCGCCACTTCGGTCATGTGGCTTCTCATATGTTAATGTATATCTATGTAGACTGCCTCGTGGTCTAGTGGTAAGCACGTTCAATTACAGTCGTGAGGTCCTGGGTTCGAGTCCCGGGTCGGACCCTAAGTTTTATTGGGATTTTTAAATTATTAATAACAGTCCGTAGTCAGGAAGTTGGCGGTATTACAACCCTTTGCCGCTAAGCGGTCAGTCCCGTGCCTGATTTCTCTCCGGTCGAGTCAGATCGCTCGTCCCATCGAGATAGGATACTGACGGAACAGGGAGTGCACTTGTGCCTGCGCACACACTTGCGCACAATGTGCTGCGCAGTTGGCTAGTCCATAGATATGACCGCCGTGGCCGAAATTCTGCAAAGACGACATTAACCTTAAGTGGAACCGCTCAATGCGCCTTTTACAATCTACAGTTTTTAAAATCGAAGTATCATATAGTCTTAATGTCATACCCTCGTATGACAGTGGCAATAAAAAAGTCGAACGCTCTATACCTCGCTCCCCGGGGCCGTGTGGCCTGCAAGATTATTTTAGTGGCAGCGATTAGAAGTTCCTTTCTAATACGATATGTAATATCTTAGTCGCTGTAAAGATAATATTGTTAAAGTACAATTAGTTAGGTACATAAACATTGAAAATACGAAATAAAATGGAATACAAACTATGATTAAAAATTTGTGCTATAGAAATATCATTAGGTATTAAAATATATTATAGTATCACCTAATAACAACACACCACATATTTACGCCAGTTTCATAATGGGTATAGAAGAGAGCAAAATAGAATAATAATATAACGTGTTTTTTATACAGCGTGACTGGCAAGAATTTTGTGTTTTTATGATACTGTAGACATAATGATCATATGTACGTCACCGAATTTAGTGTAAATTACATTTAGAAAATATGGTCTCCCTACACTTCTTGATACATTAGGGACGCGAGACTGTCCCGCTCACGTGCATGGTCTATTGCCTGCCGTGTGGCGAGCGAGTTTGCCATCTGACCGCGTGCAGTGGACATCGATGGAGATTTTTAGGGATAATTATGCCAAATTTTAAATATCTATTTTTATGTATTCGTAATCAAATTTAGTACTGGGTGTGCTCTATGATCTTGTAGTTTCTTCAAAATTACCCTGTGCTGTTGAGTTCAAAATAAATTATAAGTTTTGATGGATTTTTTCTTGGAATAAATTCTTAGTTTTCGAAGGGTGTGCATATCCATAAAGATGAACATTAAAATAAGCTTATGTCGCTTTCAGGGTAGCAATTACAAAACAGAATACATAATTAATAGTGTTGTATGTGTGAACATTACATATGCAGTTTAAATGAATTATAAAATGTGAATTATAATCATTTGTGCTCCGTAAATGAATCGAAACCGTTTTCTAGTCTTCTTTAAATAATATTTTATCTCGTAAGTAAACGAGCGATTTTTTTAATCTTCTCAACCAAATTACTCCAAGGATTGATCTAACATACTTAATATAGTCTATTTTTTAAATTAAAAATAATGGCGTGTTTATTTTTTACACAGATTTTTACACACTTTTACACAGACCAAATGAAATTTCACATGCTATTATATGACGGCATTTTATAATGTTTAACGATTATCTATGTAATAATAACAGGATGAAAAAAATTGAAATAAAACGTACACTACGCACGCAACATCACTAAATGTTGTAACACCTGACGGTGTGGTGACATACACGTGTGACTAAGTTTTTATAATATACCAACTAATGATTTTACAGTGGAATGTGTTTTCTTTAATAATTATGATTTAATTCCGATCCGCACGCCACGCCATTATGAGAATGTTTTTGCGCAGCGCCGCGCCCAACGATCCGCGATTATAGCCAAGCTCAAATATTACCGCCATACCGGTTAGTACTCTGAGACTATCGCGCGCGTCGTCAGAGGCCGGGGGGTAGGGACCTCCCGGTCCCTCTGGCTATGATAATAATAGTTGAGTTAGCTCTTCCAAACACTCATCGGGATGCATCTCTCCCATCTGCAGGAGAGAGGGGTCGGACATTCTTTCGATCCCAAACATAGTCTCGTCGCCAGACGAACACTCATAGCAATCCGATGAATCTGTAGTGGAATTCTCTTCGCTTCCACAGCAAAAGTTCAGGTCCGAAAAAAAAGCAGCGCATGTTGAAACCTTAATAAATAGACCGAATTATTTTTTAAGTTATTTAGTCATTTGTATCTATTAATTAATATTATATTTATTTATAAATCATTTATATTTAATTTTTCATATATTCGTTTATCTGTTCGAAACATGCTTAGTATTTGCGGGAATTCTAGTGCAAGCATATAGGTGAATCCTTGTTGTTGTGTTTAATGATTAGAAACGTGAGCGTAATTTATTTTTCTGTAATTAGTCATTGTACAAGTATGATAAAGTAAAGCAGATAAATATCTGCTGCTGTACTGCTTTACAAGAGATGGTCACAAGCTGCTTACATCCAGTGAATTCCCGCCTGGACAAGGACGTCAATCCACCGTGTGGTGCCATCCACTACGCCCCCTCAGCGGTTGTCGGTTCTGCGATCTATCTTTCACTACAGAGCTAAGACAGTGTTCTAGAATAATCCTCTACACCGTACAAAATGCGTTTTTGTGAATGTCAGGTGCTATTTATTTGTTTATATGAGCGGACTACAACGATTAGTACAAGTTTAAATCTCGCATAGTGCCATGTTGAACCGGCGATTTAGATAGCCTTTAACAAATTAATGCACAAATGTAAATTAATGTTAATTATTATATTTAAGTATGAGATTATCGAGTAAAAATGTTTGAAGATGAACATACTTTTTTATTGGTGTTTTTGATGCTGTTTTGTTGTGATTTTCATAAAGGTATCTTCAAATATAATCTTTCAAAATTGTTATGCATATGCGTTGCATTTCTTTCCCCTTCCCCTTCCTCTGGGCTACCGGCCACTCACAAACCGAACGAAACGCGACAGCTGTGTCATGTGAGCAAGACACACCTTCCCGGTCGTGCCGGCCCTATTCGGTTGCAATGGCGCTACATCTTACTATGTTCAAACTTGTTCAGTTTTTCTCAGAATTTGTAAAAAAAAAATCAACGAACGAGGAATTCGAGCCCTTCTACGACTACCGACGCACATGAACATCAGCATAATATAATTATACATATATTTTCTATGCCGGTGCGTTGCCCCCCTTTTCACCTCCCTCCCGAATGGTCCACCGGCTACTCACAAATCACACGAAATGCGACACCAACCAACGACCAACATCAGTGCTGTTATAATATATATGTATAAGGATAAAATCAATTTTTACCCTGTGGATACTCTATAATTTCTAACAAAAAGGCAGCCAGCTTAGTGAGTGATTAGTTCTGAGGAGTTGCCGACCAAAGTAAGAAGACGTCGGAAGTGTTTGGTAAAAGATGTTAGGATAGTTCTCCTGAAGGACAGGCATGAAGAAGCAGTTACAGCAGACTATACTGAATATTGGTAGCCACTTTTCTTGGAAATGTTCAGAAAAATCCACGGCTCAGAAGAGAGAAGGCTCTATCCCAGAAAGATAATTTTCTGTATTCCTTCCACAAACGTTTTGATTTTTTAAGATTTTGTAAATTCTTATCTTTTATTCTCTCTCAACGTGAACATTACACAAAAAGTGTTTGAAAATATTTTTATGTTAAACTAGAAAATCTTCGAGAGGAATCACGGGCGAATTGATGAAAATAAAACTTGGCTATGAATAAAATTACTATATACACGTATGAGAAGAAAACAACTTTCAATATCTAGGTCTTGAATTTCATTAAAGGTACGAAAGCTGGTTTGGGATATATTTTTCTAAATATACTGGCAATCAACCCTGGTTTCGCCCGTGAATAACGCTGGCGGGGTTGTTTCTTTAACAGATAATACTCAGAAACACTTAAAATCTGTTCAATATGTTATGAGAAAACATCACTGGTCGAATTGTTATTTTAAGAAATTATACTCTAAAAGTGTTGCAGATATGCAACACTTAGAGTATAATTAGGCAAGATATTTACATAGTCTCTATTGTGATGACGGCTATTACAGTTGATGCATGTGTTAGACGCATACAATATCCAGTACGGCCCCGAAGGCCATGAGATGAGGACACCTTGGGCGTGTATCTCAGTGATGTGTTATCGCTTGCCATCATACACGCAACACTGCGCAGCTAGAATCCATCTTTTAGGATGGTCACACAGCCCTCCAAATGTCATCCTGTCGTAACCCATCACCACATATAAGTATATAACAAAACTTCCACGGGGTCGTTCTGCCCATAAGTGATAACAGCATGAAAATCCATTCAGTCTACTATGTTAAAGTAGATCTCATAGGTGCAGACACAATTTTTTTATAGTATAGGGGGGACAGACGGAGCATTTTTATGACGCCCATGAACATCAGAATAATTACTATGCCTATGCGTCTCTCCTTTTCACCTCCCCTAACCAATGGGCTCACAAACAGCACGAAACGCGACAACGAAGATGTCACTTTACGCCGGCATCATGTGCAGGAGAGGCCGGCCCAGTTCCGCTGCAATACAGCATAGCACTACCTCTTACTTGAGTGTGTTTTATAATATGTATATATATGATAATTCTGAATGTTTTATCGACAAAATATGTGTTTATTTTGTCATTGATAAAAGTGAGCAACACTTAAATTGACAATTCACATTTCATCGAACGGTGCTACAGAATGTATGCAGTGAAAACAAGTGCTCTGCGAAGATAGCGCAGCTCTCGTTAATACTTCAGCACGGAGCTTTAGTTCTCCGAGGCCTGGCTCTAAGTAGATATCTGAAACCAAACTGCCGGTATAAGTAATGAAGCGCTTACAAAACGGTGGAAACGATTTGGCGGTTTAAGTGTTTTCGACTTACAAAATGGCGCATTTCGATTCATGTGCGCGCTCATGAAAGGTGCTTTTTGAAAGAGCGTTGGCAGTCATTGTGTATTCAAAAATGCAATTCAGTTTTAACCTTTGAAATATATCTCGCGTGTGTAAAACGAAATGTTGAAACGCATATATCAGCTAGTTTTATGTAACATTTTTTATGATTACTAAGAGGCTTGCATTGCAGCCGAATTGGGCCAGCACGACCGTGGAGGTAGTTCTCGCTCACATGATACCGCCGTAAAGTGACAGAAATGCTGTCGCGGGAGAAGGAAAAAAAGAGCAACGCCTCTGCATGATAATAATGCAGTTGTATATGGCCCACCGCCGTCAAAAGGCGTTTTCCGCGTCACACAAAAGAGAAAAAAAGGCACTGGAAGCTAACCCCATGGACGTTGGTGCTCTTTGGAGGAGATGTATCTCCAGCGTCCTCTAGCTAAGAATGATAATCTCTGATATATTATGTACACTATATAGTACAAAGGAGAAGTTACAGCGCATTATCCAATTGCCAATTCAACTAAGAGGTTTAGTTTCGTACTCGAGTAACTCTACAAGGAATTGAGCAAATTTAGCTTAAGAACTGAATACACTTTTGAGGTTCAACTATTAAAACGTGCATTAAAAATGCTACTGCTGAATAGAATAAAAAAAAATAACAGCTTACATAAAAACAATACCCTCCTTCTAATGCAGTCTGGTAATAATGTACAATAGTGTCTACTAAGTACTGAGCAAAGTTTAAGGATGTACTAAAATTAAGAGAGATTTACCCAGCGACAAACTAATATTAAGTTTGGTAGGAAAATGTAATGTAAAGTTTATTTAGCTAAATAAATAACAAAAACTCGACTAGAGTTAGACTTGAGTTGAGGCACCTCTTTCAAATAATGCTCACGCAAAGTGAGCTGTGCTGTCCCGTTTTCTGCGATTAATGATAGACCGGTGTTCCATTGTTGGAGAGGAAGAAAATAGGGCAGCGCATCTGTATGGTAATTAGTAATGCGGATGTTAATGGGCAACGGTAGTAAACTAAAGTACTGTTAATTTCCCTTCCTTATATACTATAAAAAACTGCGTTAGAAGAAAATTGCTTTGAACAAAAGAGATTTGGTACTTTAAGATATATTGGATTTTTGTCTGCCACAGGCGGCAACCCTTTACACGCGAGTCCGCCTCGGCCTTAGCCGGTTTTTATTGCGCAATATTTGATTTATTGATCCTGTAGGCTCAGAATCGCGTTATACTTTTAAAAACTGTTATTTCGTCTTGACCAAAAGAACAGGCACGAGATATAAGTGTCCAGCAAAAATACTGTTTATAGTCGAACTAGCGTAATATCAAAGGTCAATTAATTAGACAGCACCCTCCCTTCAAATTTGCAATTCCACTTATCATGGGCGAAAACCCCATGAAAAACTTGAGATAATTAATCACATTAAGTCAGCTTTTGTGGACAAAATATACCTAATCTTGCTTCTTCCTTCCTTCCGCACCGTTACACCACAGAGGCGATAACACATTTATTATAAAAAAGTAGCTTATTAGAAGTGGTATCCGTTAGCTGTATATGTATATAGTCCTTGAAACTCTTTCCAAGGGGAAATTCTTCACTGTTGACGATTGATCGTATGGATTGTTTCAGAGATTCCAAATTATCATAGCGTTTAGAGCAGGATGTACTCTCTAAAATTGACCATAAATCATAATCCAGCGGATTAAGGTCAGGATTAGATGAAGGGTAGTCTTCAGGTCTGGATAAGTTGTAACCAAGATCGGGTGGACCGAGCGTTATCGCGAGTCTTGCTGGAAGGACCATACATGGTTATTAAACATGGTGTTATTGAGAGGCTTAACTAACGCCTCAAGAATGGTAATCTTGATACACTTGTGCTTATATGTGTTTTGTTACTTTTTCACAATGATATGGCTCAGTCAATCCAACAGAGCTAACACCCCACCAAACAATTTAAGATGTTGCCCAATTTCAAAAAAAATCTCATCCGTAGACAAATTTTTGACAAAAAGAAAAACAGAGGAATTCTCATTGTACCTATTTGTTAGTAGTCAAATATTTGTGTACACAAATATTTGACAGTTTTCAAAATGCGCTTGGCTCCACACCTATTTTGTGTAATGCAATCACAGCGATTCCCTTCTCTTTATGCCCCACTAAATTCTAATATCGCAAAATGTTGTACAATTGCGCCAAATTCCTAGAACACAGTAAATAATCGTATAAAAGTGACAGATTCCAAATTCAAACGTAATTTTATTTTAATTTTTAATTGTAAATGTATTTATGGCCAGACCAAGTCATTGATCGTTTAGATTAAAGCTTGTTTAAATTTTTAATGTGGACTAAAATTTATTGCACTATAGCGCTTATATATTATATATAATGAATAAACAATTGTAAAAAACGGCACTTCATTAACGCTTAAATGCTCGCAACCAACCTTACCGTATTCAAACAAAAATAGCAAATAGAAAAAAAATAGCGCTCAATATTTACAGCATCAATTTTGCAAACACGATGCAAAAATATGATTTTCACAGATATTTTTCCCTATGAAACGAAACTGTTACTTTGTTGCGTTGGATTTTGTTTATTTATGAAATAATAAATAAAGTATCGTTAATGATGACTAGCTTATAATCAGGGATGGTCAACTTGACTCCAGCTAAAGTTGAGTTTTTCGGAAGTGCTTTGTCATCTACCAAGTACCTACATACTTCCTGTTATTTTATATGCGAAAGATTAGTAGTAGGGATAATATATCGTAGCCGCGACCAGCTCGACTGAGATCCCAGATCGAACGATCGCCGACATGCTGGATCTTTTGTCCCATTATTATAATACATATAAAGCCTACAAAACTGTGCCATATATCCAATTCATCCAAAGTAAGTCGTGTTCTCAAGCTACCGACGTGAAGTGCTCTCTACGGAAGTTCGTGAGAGTACGCATGGTTTTGATTTCTCACCAACACGTATAAAATATATTTGACAAGTAGAGCAAATTGTATACAAATAGTTTTTATTCCTGCTGGTATAGCAGATCACTATTCTACCCAATTAGGAAAAATCACCCTCAAGGGATATATAATATACTTAAGTGTATCAAGTAAATAAGCATAGTCACCGCACGGCGCATGTTCAGATGGTTTATAAATAAATAAATGAATCATTCATTCTGCAAAAATCTACATATATCCACGCTTCATAAGATAACAAACGTTAAACATTTCCAAATTTAAGAAGAGCTTGCAGAAATGTTCTCAAGCTCGACATTGCTGGCTGAGCTGTCAGCGCCGATCTTCCGCTTGAACCATCGGGTGATGACACGGATATGCTAATACTAAACTTACTCAATTGACTAACAATATACTAAATATGACACAAATTATAAACCGTTACACAAAATTAATATTTATGTAAATTTTTCAATAAACTTAATTTTTTTTTATTATGATGGATAGACTGGCAATTTTTTTTGTTTGACGTTGGTCAAATTGATAAAAAAGAAGACGTACACTTTTACACACAACTGTCAGACAAATTTAAGAAAAAATTATATGCAATGGAAGTTAAACAGAAAATATACACAAATTATTAGAGTCCGTTAAGCGTGCGAAGTACCGATCAGAATAGAATACAAACATAAATCTTTGTTTCCTCTCCTGTCCACTTGGATGTACGTTAGTGGCAATATATTTAATTGGATTATAGCTGAGATTGGAATGGCCATTGCATTGTATGGCACTATCTACAATCAATTTTTGACACTAAATACAATAACAAATTTTATAAACAAATTTTCAAGCAAGCTTCTAGTGTTTTATGACGTGCAAATATTAATATAAGTTTCCTGCGCGTTATAGCGCCATATGCAGTAGCTACGTCAAATTCGGTTGGCAGGACAAGGACGGAAATCGCTCAGTCAAATGATATTGACTCAAGAAACGATGGCTCCGTTCAGTTTATAAGTTTCCTGTGTCCCATTCGACAGGGAAGAGAAAAAGGAACAACACATGTGCTTAATAATGATGCGGAAGTCTACGGGCGTCGGTAGTCATCAAAAGGTTACGACTGTTCACTTGCCTCTTATCTATAAAAAAACAAAAAATGTTTAATGACGCATTATAATTCTGTCCAACAAAAAAGAATGAAGCTGGAGCAAGATTATAAATGAACTACTGAAGTTTTAAAGCGTACCTACATTCAACGAAGTTTCAACAAAAGTGCAGTGTAACGTTTAAATATAAAAAATTTGAATCGACATTTAAAACGAATGAATAATGTAGGTCTTGCTATTGATAGTTTTGCAGATGCGCTCGTTCGTCGCTAGCCATTTATCTTCAAAAACATTCATTTTATTTTATATTTACTTTTTACAATTAGTTCACGCCTTCCGCATAATGTATTTTTTTAAATTTGATCAGGGAACCTGACCGACAAATATATCAACGCACGTAACCAACCTAGAACGTACGCAACGTACCTAGAATACTTCAGTAAGCTAGTTTAATCAGAATATACGTTACACAATATACCGAGT
>JAFELO010001552.1:17237-90155 GCA_017140195.1 Eumaeus atala
TTTACGTATTAATGTTTTTATGTGAGTGTAAGTGTGTAAGTATGTACAATATGTATGTATGTTTATATGTATGTATGTATGTGTACCTATATGTATGAATGTATGCATGAATTATTTAATGTTTGCCCACATAATTAGTGTTGGTGAAATAAAACACGTGTTTTGACGTTAAGGCCAAAAGAGAAAAACTAAAGGTGCACTTGAAAACAAGTCTTAGATCGTAAGGTCTGGCTTGAGCTGAGGTCCCACCATTTTGTGAGACACGCTGTTGCCACTTTGCTACCTGTTAATGTTATTTTACGTTTCTTTTTTTATTAGCGATTTTTATAATTGCAAGTATGTTATCCTTTAATTAAGTATTTTACGTGTTTATGTTGTAGCAACGTGTTTTAGCAAATAAACTAATTTTTTTTATGTTGTATTTTTTATTTCGTCCAATTATTTGAGTATGTATTTTAAGTAATATACTATATTAAGTAGTAATGTCAGTATTGCACGCAATGTATTACATTCGTATTGATTGCGACGCGATTACGGATGACATGTCTCTATGTTTCTACTAATAAACCCATATAGTTACTTATATTTTATTAGCAAAAGGAAGGTGCAGACGTGCAGGAGACACTAACACGGGTGAAACCCGACCACCACATTTGATTATGCATTTTTGAAGTCAGTTCAGTTTCTTTTAATATTTTTTTCTTACTTATCTTTTTTAGATTGTGATCGACGCCTGACCATAAATCAGACCCGAATTATAAGTACGAATTAAAATAATTATACATGTATGGTTTTGATAATTATGCAGATAATTATCCATTTTATTTAAATAACCTTTTTTGAAGAACTTATAACGCCGAAAACTTTCTGGCGGAATTTCACTCAGCCGTATTCAATACAGCTAATCCATAAACAAACAAACTAAATATTTGCTGCACATATTGTTAAACCATTGTCTGACTTTAATAAGCTTGTTTAGCCAGATTAATTTGTTCAATTACACGCAATACTGTAATAATTATCATATGAGCCATTGTCCTCGGGAAAGCTGAAGCAGACTTAATATAATCTATGATGTTATATGCAATAAGCATATTGATATTTATTATGATTATATTATATTATAAAAATTGTAGTATTTACATGATAGTCAACATATCTCGTGTTCATGAACCGTGAAAATTTTTAGCTATATTTCTCATGTATAATTTCTTTAGAAAATCATCAAAATTTACTGTCACTCATAGATACCGATTGCTGTTGAAACCTTTCTTTTATATAGTAAAGGGGGCAAACGAGAAATCAGAGCATTTTTACTAGTACCGAGGACCATGTACATCTAACACTGCGATTGGTCTGCAACCCCATGGAGCAGACAATAAAGCAAACTTCCAAGTTAACGATATCAAAATACGGCCATTTTTTATATTTTGACTCTTGCAAGGTTATTGGAACCTATTCCTATATGTTCCACTTACCATTGACCTAGAATCATGCTTTTAGTGAGAACTAGACATTACTTATAATCTTTGAAACTTGGATCCAACTCCAATATTCACCGATCGAAGGATGTCCTCTTAAATTTTATCGTCATCAAAATTTTTCTATGGAACTAGTGATTTGTTACTAAATGATAATTTTAATACAAGATCATTAATATACAAAAAAAAAAAATGTATGAAATGTGGCGACGTAAAAGAAAATCGAAATTGCTTTGGCCTTTTTAATAAATACAATTCGTAAGAGAAAAGGAAAACATCAATTTAACCTATAAATTTGTTATTTTTTTACTTCAAAATTCAGGTAAAATGTTGAATGCTAAGTTTTGTTTTGCTAAAACAACTGTTTACCTGATAATTTATTTGTAAAACACAATCTCAAGGTACCACAACTGGCTACTACTGAAGGTAGCCACGAAATCAACTGAATTCTGCACGATAATTCCCGAACACGGAGTTACGGCGAGGCCGAAGGATTCGGCCTATTTTAGCAGAAATTGAAACCGCGGCCGAAACGAGAATTTTCGACCGAAACTGGCTGGAACCGCAACCCAAACCGAAAGTTCGGTCGGACTCTAAGTCGGAAACATATAATATTAAATGTTTTCTTTGTGAATTTAAGAAATTTTATATATTTATGATTTTTAGTATAGAAGTACATATAATACATATATAAACATCCATGACCTAGGCGAGAATCAAACCCGCGCCCTCTGGCGTAACACGCGACCTTACAGCACGTTACCACCTGGCATGTCTGTCGTCAAAGAAAATGTCTCTTGATTGTCCTCTCGGCGTCAGTCTTTCTTTTCCCATACTTTCAGGGGTACTTTCATGCCCAATGTCAACGATACTTTATATAATCATACATGGGACATGCCAAGACAAATGTAGGATACTGCATATCATCATACATGGGTAATTTAAATACAAATGTAATGAGACTTTGTTACAGTTTACATTAAAATTAAAGGACTATATAGGTTGTGTTAATTTTTATATACATTTATTCAATTGACCTTTCCACATTCACAATCAAGAACAAACTTAGTACAAGCACAACAATGGAATTAATACAGTTTTTGGTATTGGTTAGTAGAAAGGTAGTGTATGAAGTCCTATCTGGGTAGTTATCCGAGACTCCCGGCTGCAACTTGGATGGTCATTTATATATAATTATTGTTGGTTTTCCTTCTTTGTGTTGATTGTCCTTCATTCCTTACATTCAATATTTTTGAATAATATAGTGTTTAATGAAAAGAAAAAAAAGTTAAAAGGAGTAGAGCTCTGAAAAGGAACACACAACCAATAAGATTAACATTCTCTTGGCTTCATGGACCTACTATAATCAGGCAATATATAAACTCTGTTACAATTAAATAGAATAAAATCTTGAAGTCGCCCTTTTAATGAACACTAAAAAAATGTGACATTAATATGTTGGTTCCAGGCTGAAGAGAAAAAAAACTATTTAATTATAGTTTGGCGACAGCAGATAGAGTCAGCCATCGCAATTATGTCCATCCTGAAGACATTAATGAATGTGGAGGAGACACGACAGGTATATAAGGATCGTGATGTGTGGCATTCCGTTCTCTCTGCCTACCCCATTAGGGATCTGGCGTCAACATATGTTGTTGTTGTTGTGTTGGGTCATATTGAAAGTAATGTAAAGATACTGCACATCATCATTCTTGGGTTATATATAGATGAATGTAACGATAGTTTATACGTTAAAATATATCAAGATGTAGGAGGGAACATAAAAAACATAAAAAAACTTTGGACGTCGACACAAAGTACGAGACTTGATAAAACAGATACTTCCTACATCATGTTTTCACAATCCATGCAATCCAATTGAAACAAATTTAAATAAATCATTATTTACAATTCGCGAACAAATATTAATGGTTCTTGCTAAGGCGTTGAAATTATCGAGACGTGTTGACAAGTTTTATGTAAGATATATCGTCGCAACAAGCGAAAACGTTCTCGAAAATTCGAACGCTATTCCGAGAGCCACTTTGTAAATACATAAATCTTAAAACTTCATTACTTACCCTAACCGCAAGTTGGTTTTTCTTCTTGCAACAAGGCACGCGCCGTTGTTTACAATTTAAAAGGTTTTAAACATTGATGTAATGTAAAATCAAGATTAACCAAAGATGAAAGTGAATTGTTCATCATTAAGTTTATAGTATATTTGTATCAACATTAACTAACATTTGAATGAATACTTAATGGAACATTTTTTAAAATTTGAATTCAAGTTAATGCAGCGCTATATATTACATCATTTACAACACAGTCGGACAGACAAATCAGTGAATAGAAGTCACGAGTTCGAAACCGTCCAGGTCACGGATACTGTATTAAATTATATACTTCCATGATATTACATATTCATATAACATTTCTTAAACTTAAAAAAAATATTAACCACGTGTACGGTACTTATAAGAAAATATTTAAAAATATAATAAGAACGTTAAGGTTAATGGGAACTCACTCACAAAATAACATACACCATTGGGGCAAGAGCCATGGGTAAATATATGCATACCTCATGTTTCCATCCGTATACCGAGAGGTACGAACCGACCGTATACGAATGAGTAGCCAGTTAATAAGTGCATCCTGCTTAATAAACAAAATAAAGTTATATTTAAAATAAATAATTATCTTGACATGTCCTGCAATTTAAATTTATATCAATGTCTACTGACATAAAATGTTGCAGTTGCCAGCAGTTTTTGCAGTATTATTTTTTCGCCTTCTTTCTTGCGGTTGAGGCGTTTATTTATGGTTTTATTAGAGCTTAAATAATTTGTGACGCTGTTGTTTTTGGGTTCAGCCCTATTTAGAAGATAAAATATACCCGTTACTGAGAGTTAATGTTACAGAAATCTAGTGATATCATCTGTTGAATTTTAATATCCTCCTCATTGTGTCGATTACCCAATGCTGCAGAACGTGTCATGTCAGTCATTGCCATTCGTGATAGTAATATCTTTTTTCTTCTCTTTTATAGAATAGCGGGCAAACGAGAAATCGGAGCCTTTTTACGACTACCGACGCCCATGAACATCCACATAATTACCGCGCCGATTCGGTGCTCCCCTTCTCCCCCTCCCCCCAATGGGCCACCGGCTACTCTCAAACCGCACGAAACGCGAAACTGAAGATGTCACTTCACGGCGGTATTATATGAGCGAGAGGTACCTCCCCGGCCATGCACTATGCATGGCACTATATCCTATGCAGCGTGGCACTACAACCTCTTCCTAAAACCTTCTCCAGGATGGTGTTTCTCCACTTATTCGTGCTTTCTACGATGTGCATGCCTTGAGACAATTTTATATTGAGAGTGGTGCGGAGATAGTATGACCAGCGCATAGGAGCGTAACCCTACGGCTTGTGGACGTCTTGACCTTTACTTTTCTATTTTGTCGATAAATATCACTTTCTTAGGTTCGTGACCTGGTTCGCTAATTACAAATACTAAAGCTCAAATTCTAAGTTACGAAGAATCCTTGAGCTCGCTATGTATCCTCTTTGGCACCAGGATAGTCAGTAGGCTGATCAGATCCTCGGTTTCCCCTCGATCTTGTTGAGATCTTTTAATACTGACTTATTAGTCCTATGCCCCTCACAGGAGATTCGTAGCAATTTCCTCCAGTAAAATATCTCAAAAGAACCGATGCTTTGATTGCGATGCATTGATTCCATGTCTCTCCACCATAAAAGAATGTGGTGAACACTAAGTAATTGATAAGTGTGAGCTTCGGCTTGTTATTAATGTCCCGGGTCTCCCATATTCTATCTAATTGAGACATGGAACTGCTCGATATCCTAACGCGTCTGCGGCTTTCCTCCTCGCACGAACCGGTATTGCTTATAGTTGAGTCCAGGCAGATAAAGTTATTAAATACCTCGAGATAATGTTTTCCATCGAGCTGCAGTCTTGTAGGGCGGTCCACAAACATGATTTTGAGCGGTTTATGGACATTCCCAGATCTTTGTTGTTGCACTCCATTCTGTACAGAAGTTTACAGAATTAGGCTTTCTCAACTGCAAAAATGAGGTGGCGTCGGCGTACCGAAGGTTGGAGTTTTTAACGCTATTAATGTTTATACCGTCAATCCACTTTGCGTGTATATCTGATAATGTCCGTAGACGTTGAATACAACAGGGGAATGAGTACCTAGTCGGATTTTTACTCAAAGGGAAGGGCCTTTCCCTTAATGCTGAGAAATACATTATAAGTAAAAAAAATCGCACTAGTATAGATGATAGAACAGATCTTTTTCTTTCTGATATCTATGTATCATAGTATTTACTTAATATTCCCAATATGGCCGCCAATTTAAAGATTCATCTTTACGATCCCCGCTGTCATTACAAATCTCACCACCGGCTTTTTATGAGTTCTTAAGGTGTTTTGACGACCTTACGAGATCCTCATCATAAAAGCCACCATAAAAATAATGGAAACACGGAATAATTTACAAAAGGCAGATGTCGACGGGGCATTAATGACAGACGAGAAATCCGAAGACCCTTTTAATATATTTTAATATGTAAAGCCCTGTATAATTTTATTTAAATGCATTATTTACTTTATTTATATAAAATTTCACTCATATTAAGACGAATAATTAGTTCTTCCCGAAGAAGAATCAATAACACCAACAATAAAGTCAGGACAAGCACAGCAAAAGGCTCGAATACTGTAGATTATTTATTTACGTGTCAGTGGTAAATGAATATAGTGTTTTGGACACCGTTTATCATTTTTGTTTTATATTAAAATACATCAGTCTAACTCGTCATGTCTTCGCACTCTTCCCGTCGCCGGGTCGAGGGGGTCCAGACCGGAGCTTAGCTCCCTACTGGAGATGTGTTGTTCGAGCCTCGTCAATACGAGGCTGTGGTCGATGCGAGGTCATGTTAACCTCTGAGTGCGTTTGCACATATGTTTATGTGCCTGGGCTATTGGTATCTTTGTACGATCGGCGTCTATCCATTTGTCGGGGCACTCTCACAGGTCCCAGAGCGAACTGGGAAACGTGTATGGTTCCACTCCTGTGATGGTGTTGACGATACTGTGTATTGGTGGAAAAGTAAAGGTCAAATGTCAGACGCGACAAACAGAAGAAAAGAAAGAAAAAGAAATAGATTGGTCCTGGCCGTGAAGTTCGTGTCACGGGAGAAGCGGCGGGCCGTATCCTTGCGGGAGCGTGGCAACGGGGTTGTCACGTCCCACTCGGTACCGCCCGTGTGGTGTCGGCGATGTCCGTCTGCAGCGTCCAGCGAGAGAGAGAAGTGTATATATGAGAGTCTCGTGCTCCGACGCGTCCGCCTTTTCGAATAGGTTGCTCGACATCCTGCCGACAAAGTCATCAAGGGGCTCGACGCGCAGGTCCCTGAGTATAGTATGGTTCCTCACGAACCTTGGAGCCTTGACCAGTTGCCGAAACACCTTGTTCTGAACGACACGGAGCTTCCGCTTGTTCGTATCGCTCAGCAAGTGATGCCAGGCAGGAGTCGCGTATGTTAGCCTCGATCTTATGTGGATGTTGTAGAGTGCCATCCTCATTTTTAGTGGGATGGCACTCGCCCGCAGGAGTGGCGCCAGCCTGGCGGTGGCTGATCTGGCCTTTCTGATGGCGGTCTCGGCTTGACGAGCCATCGTGAGTCCGGAGTCTAGCACGACTCCCAAGTAGTTGGCTGTCCTGTGCCATGGAATCGCGACGCCCTGTACCTTGAGTGCATCAACGGTGCTCTGTCTGGGAAAGGTGATCGCTTGTGATTTAGATGGATTGACCGCCAGCCGCCATTTCTGGAGCCACTCCGGCAGGAGATCGAGGGTTCTCTGTAGTTTTTTGGCCGCGTGCCTCGCGTTAAGAGACGCGGCCAAGAAGGCGGTGTCGTCCGCGTAGAGCGCGGTGGTCACTCCGGGGGAAACAGGCACGTCCCCGGCGTAAAAGTTGTAGAGGGCTGGCGAGAGACAGCTCCCTTGTGGTACACCTGCACGAATACATTTCCTCTCGGACAAGACCCCGTCCACTCTCACCTGGAATGTCCTGTCAGAGAGAAATGACGCAATCACTTTTATGAGAGGTTTAGGCACATTGCTTTGGATTAATTTGTCTATTAACCCGTTATGCCATACGGAGTCGAATGCTTTTTGCATGTCGAGGAATACGGCGGCTACAGCTTCTTTCTTGTTTCTAGCCAATTGCGATCAAATGGGTGACCCTGACCAGTTGGTGAGTGGTGCCGTGGTTGGGTCGGAAACCGAATTGCTCGTCTCTGAGTGGTAGAAGGGGGGTGAGTTGTCTCAGTATGAGCAACTCTATGGTCTTCGACAGAGTGGGTAGTAGAGTTATCGGGCGATAATTTTCTACTCTCCTGCTGTCCTTACCCTGTTTTTGCAACATGATGATGTGGCCCAACTTCCAGCTAGTGAGGAAGTGTCCAGTGCGGACGATGCCGCTCAGCAGTCTCGTTACTGCGGCGATCGTCTTGAATGGAAGGTGTCGCAAGGCCATGTTGGTGATTGCGTCATGCCCGGGGGCCTTTCTGGGTTTCAACCCCTTGATGGTGTTCCGTACCATGTTTCGATTTCTCCCGTGCCTGGGGCTTCCAGGTAAGATTCGACCGTGGCTTCGACCCGGGCGGTGTGCTCGGAATCGACCGGTGGGAAGGGGGTGAAGTGTGCCTCCAGATGGGTCGCGAATATATCCGCTCTGTCTGGGGCACTGTATTTTGTAGTGCCGTCTCCGTGTATTAATGGCCTACTTGGTGCTATCCTCTTCGTTAGAGTGCGCGTCAGGACCCGTAGTGCCTGCCAGTCTTCACCGGCCTCCTCGATTCTCCTCGACCATCTGTCCGAACTTAAAGCCGTAAGTTCGGATTTGACCCTCTCAGTGAGACGGTTCAGGTGAGTCTTTATCGTGGGGCAGCGAGTAGACTGCCATCTTCTTCGGGTGGCTCTCTTCTCTTCGAGAAGGAGTTGGAGGCTTCTTGGCAATTTGTCCTTGCCATTGGCGCCTGAGCACGAGAGAGTTTCGGTGGCCTTCTCTTCTGGTGATGGCCACGTCCAGTACGTCTGGCTGGAGCGCTTGTTGATCCGGATAGTGGGTCGGATCCGTGGGGCCGTGGACCGTGTAGTCCATGTCATCTGCGTCCGCGAGGAGTCTTCTTCCGTTCGCATTCGTGAGACGAGAGTTCCAAGACGTGTTCTTGCATATGAGGTCGCCGGCGATCACAGTCGGCTCTTCTGAGAGGAGCCGGTGGATGTCGGCGACGTCCAGTGCGTCACCCGGAGCCTTGTAGGCTGCGAAGAGTCTGGTCGGCTTGTTGCCCGCCTTTATCTCCACGCCTATCGCTTGGAAAGATTGTATCGCAGGGACTGGGAGTGGCTGGTGTATGATGTTTCTTTTGACCAACACCACCACTCCTCTCTTCGCTCGGTCGTTGGGATCGTCGTATCTGTACGACGTGTAACCGGCGATGAAGAATCTCTGTACGGGTCTCAAGTGGGTCTCGCCGATCAAGGCGATGTCGATTTCCTGTGCGCACAGGAGGACGTGGTGCTGCCGGCTTCGCCGCTGCGGGTGCGGGCGAGGTGGTGGGTTTCGGGAGGGCGGGTGCAGCGATGGGGAGAGCGGGGTCTACCTCCATTTCTGCCTCGGGCGTCACTCCTTGAGTGACGCTGGCCTCCTTGTTCTTCTTTTTGTTTTTGTTCTTCTTCTTTTTGGGCTTGAGTCCTGGGGTCTGAACAGTGGCCCGAGATGAGGCCCTGGGGATGGGGTCATTCGCCTCCGCCATTAGAGACGCGGCTGTCGGTGGTGGTAGCTCCACCTGTGGAGCTTGAGGCCGCTGGGCCGGGTCTGCCCTGCCTCGCCTCGATCTGGCGGGCGTACTCGGGCTCGAACCCCAGGCGATCAAGCTCCTCCATAATGTCTTTGGGGTCTGTGTTTTCCAGCAGACCCCTGATTGCTACTTTTATACTCCGCTCCTTTGGGAGGGAGTAAGAGTACCAACTGAGTCCCTCTGTCGCCTCGAGGTCGCACAGGTTCCTCTGCACCGTCCGGAACTCAGCCTCGCTCTTAGGCGAGAAACGCATCCCCTTGCCGAGGGGCTTGGCATTCGGGCTGTGGCCGAGTAGTTGCAGCAGCTTGCCGAAATGTTGTACCCAGTTGGGCAAAACCTCGACGACGAGCGGCGGGTACCTGGCCTCACCCTTTTTTTGCGCGTCTGCGCTGGCCGGCGCCATTGTTTGCGGAGCCACTGGAATGCGCAGGTAGCGCGCTCGGGGCCGGCGCCGCCGTCGCTTCGGCGAACGTAAGAGTGCGAGCGGGACGTGTAGAGTCCCCGTCTCTCTCCCTCTCTAGCATTTTTTTGGGCAGCGATAAGGTAGGTGACGATGCACTTACCTCCTGCTCCCTTGGTCTCTTGTGAGGGACCCTCGTCTCCTCACGTGTCTGTGGGTTCGGCGACGTCTCCTCCGCCGACTCCGCTATGCAGTCGCTCTCGTCGACTGCCGCTTCCGATGTGGTCGAGGACTGCGAAGCGCTGTCCAGCTCCATCTCGTCGCTGCTCGACGACTCCACGGAACTGCTGCAGCTTCTTCGCCTCCTCGGGCTTGATGGTGGCGATGAGATTGGGGACATGGTCCCCGTGCAGGCCTCGAGGGCCTGCACTGGAGTGTGGATTCTTCACCTGCTTATCTTCGAGGTGGGCAGTCTGCGCGTGAACACTTCGGCGGCCTCACGGACGCCGGGCGGTCCAGTTGGCGGTGAACTGCACCGAAACTTCAAAAACTTTTCTTCAGAGTGGTTAGTGCACCGTGGTGCGGACAATAGCGTCGGACACAACAAAGGCGGGCGAGCACAGTTGAAAGACACGTCTGCTCGCTACCGTAGTTGAGGTCGAACTGCCACAACAGTCTATAAGTGTTAATAACTGTAATAACTAGTAAAGTAGCCAGTTCATGGCATCAAAATACGCTTTGCTTCTCTTGCCCTCTCTTTTCCTCTTGGCAAAGAAAATGAAACGGCGAATTAACTATGCAGAACAGTCCAGGTTTCGATAGAGTCAAAAGCTTTTTCATAGTCCACAAAGGCAAGGCACAGCGGTTTACTGTACTCATGTGTCTTTTCTACGACTTGCCTTATGGTGAAAATGTTGTCCATGGTGCTAAATCCTCTGCAAAACCCAGCCTGTTCCGGTGGCTGGAATTCGTCAAGCATTGTGGTGAGACGATTCGTCAAGACTCTTGAGAACATCTTGTAAATATGGTCGAGAAGTGGAATTAGTTTTTTGAAGTGATTTGTCCAAGCTTCCAAGCCATGCCTTGAGAGGATTATTTTTTAATTATTGTGCATACAGTCATAGCTATGATATGGGATAAGGATTGGTTTATGTAAGGTGAGTGTATTATTATCAGATTAGTTTTATCTGTATTGAGAATGATAATGTTGTCTTGGGACCATTTGACTACAGCACCTACATCCTGCTGAACTAGACGGCAGGTGACGATGAGGTTGGTACTGGTACGCAGCGCACACAGGTCGTCCGCGAACATGTACGCTGAGCAATGACGTGTAACGCTGCACAGACCGTTCACGTGCATCAAGTAGCAAGACAGATCCGCATCCTGTTCCCTACGGCTCCCCGTACCGCACTTCCCCCGCATCGCTGATCTCCTCGTCAACTCTTTTCTCTACTTCGCTGTATTTATAACTTCCCTTTCTTTTTACCGGCCATACATCTTGAAGTCTTCGTCTTTTAAATTTTATTGTTTTATAGCATAGAAGGTGGAACTAGCTGTCGGAGACATTTGGTAACTAACGATACCCATTAAAAACTTTGTTCTCCTTTACTTATTGTAAATGAGGTATGGCACTACCTTTTGCTAGCTAAATGATGATGGCTTTTTCTCAATAATTAGAGCTCTTTATACGTCCGTCGTAGCCCTTTCGCAGCATTGCTACAGCAATGCTACAGCAGCGCTGCAGCAGTGCTACAGCAGTGCTACAACTATGCTACGGTGCTCGTAAGATAACCTCATCGTTATTGAGAAGTTAGTTCGCACCTATATTTAGGCATAAAACCACTCCGTCTATGACCTAAAGTTGAAAAGGAATGCGTCTGTAAATAGATAGCACTCACAGTCCAGGCTTTATAATATTAAGTATATACATTAGTATTTATTAATTTTATAAATAGATCATGAATTTAATGAAATATCTTTCCGCTGGCATAATGATAAGCCTGTTTACGTTACGTGTTTTTAGCACAAACAAAAAAGGTCAAAGATGTTCCTTCCAACTAAGTGACTGTATAATTTCCGCTAATCTCGCATCATTCAAATTTAGAAATTGTCTAACTTCTTCGCAGTCGTTCAATTCCACAACTTTGTACACTTGAGCTCGGATTTGCATTACAAACTTGTTGTCCTGAACGATAACGAGTGTCTAAGTGGCTGTCTTTCATAACTATAGCTTTATTAAAATCTATGATTTACGCTTAGTTATAATAATAATGTTTGTGGCCACTGTACATTGCCTTTTTTACGCAGAGGAAATCTTGGAAAATACCTAATTACATGAGGTAGATTTTTTTTGTAACTTTTATAAGAGCCAACAAAACTTGGCCTAGCTCGGTTTTTCAGTTGGACGTTGACTTTTGTATATTTTCAATGCGCTTTACGTTACAGACCCAATTCATAAATGTTGTTTTAAGCATTTATAATATAAAATTATTGTCTGTTATATTTTTCTGAGATTTTTTTCATTATTTCCTCTATTTTCGTCTGTAATGTGTATTCTAATGTAAAGTTTATTAAGTATTTGTTCTTGTTTTAAACACGATAGTGTATAGCTAAAGAGGGCACACGACAAAAAGGAGCCTTTTGATGACTACCGACGCACATGGACGCATGATTGTTTCGCAGATGCGTTGCCCTCATATCCCTCCCTCAAATGGCCTACTCACAAACCGCACGAAACGCGACAGTGACGCTGTTACTTTACGCCAGTATCAAGTGAGCGAGAGGTACTTCCCCGGTCGTGCCGCCACAATTCCACTCCATAGGAGGATGTAGTGCCATGCACCACGCATGACCATTCCTCCACCCATGGCCATGGTCATTCGTAAAAGTAGTTTTAGTCCAATGAGTAACATTCGCGCGCACTTAAGACATCAATATAGTACTCACAATGTTATTTTCAATACATAATTAAATTATATAACTAAAAATTGTTTTTTTTAGGGAATCGGCAGTGTCAGCAAAAATACCATTTTTTTATATTTTAAATTCTTATGTGATTTTACGTATTTTAGAAAGTGTGATTATTATCTATGACTATAAATTTATTATGTTCCTTCCTTTCAGCTGTAAAGTAGTAGCAGTAGCTGTAACTAAAGAACGGGAAGAGGAGGATAAAGTACTTTTTGTACCTCCTCTTATATGAAGAGGGGACTTATTTAGTCCCCTCTTCAGGAGAAAGAGGCGCTTCTACGCACGCGTCCAGGGGCGAGGATGGGAACCTCACCTCATTGAACTGTTTTGTCCCCAAAGTCGGTGAGGTTGTCTTGTGGTGGGGGCAAACCTTCTGTGCAGGTGAAGTGGGAGCAACCCTTCTGTGCAGTGTGGTGGGAGGCAACCCTCCAGGTGGACTCGTTGTGGCCAGATAATTTGTAGTCCTAGGGCACCTCACTCATGGCGACATTGATGGAACTCGCGGTGGTTGTAGTAGGTATTCGGTGCTGTAATGTACCACGAGCCCCACACACCACTGGACTCCACCCAGGGCCGGTGGTGGCGCGTATATGCGTTTCCCCGTTTGAGGGTAAACAAACAAACAATCAAATGTTTCCTTTTTATCATATTAATATAGATAAGTTTAAGCATTAAAGCTTGTTCAAACCACAACTTTATAATATAGGTATAGGCGACATAATCATTCCTTATGATTTGGTCTTCACAAGGTGATATTTTGGCGTCCTAAATGTATTGACAAATGGAGCTGGCAGGCTTTGTTTAAATACAAGTAAACTCACTTTATGTACTGACATATCATCTTCCCCTTGGTGTATACTCATGGGGTATATATTGGTATTAGCTATGTACATGTGCTATAAAATACTTGTGTAAATATACACTAGAGCACTCTATAGACTGCACACTATTACTGTAAGTAAAATAGTATTATTATTATTACTACTGTAAGAGTAATATGAGGAATAAAAGAATAATATGAACTTCTATTGTCATCGCTTAGCTTATTTTTATTTTGATATAATTACTTGACACACTTTACATGATTCGAACCGTTTGTGAGCAGCCGATTGCCTATTACGGGCAGCCTTGGATTATTGGCCTATTAAGGGCTATAAGACTACTCAACGGACTAGACAAACAGAGTGAGGCAAAAGAGGACATCGCATTTGCATAAGAGATAGGCGTAAAAACGAATGCAATTTTCCATTAAAATATGGTATTTTGATAGAAAATAGCATTCCTTTTTACGCCCAAAAAAAGTCCCAACACGAGGCGCCTAACCAAAACCATGGCTGAGCACGAAAAATGGCGTCGCTGGGCACGCGGAAAACGATGGTTTCCTTCTTCACTGTCGTAAGCGTATCTTATCATTTTGCTTGTTGTAGCTAAAAAATCATCGGAAGAAAAAGCTCGACAATGGGTTTTCCCTGCGTAAAGCGCAGAGTTTCTTCAGCCTTATGTCCATTAGGCGCGCATCCAAGGCTAACATTTTCTGATTGCGTATGGGATTGGTTTGAACTCGCGCCTTCATGCATTTCACCACTAATCGCGCCTTAACAGAGGGAGGGCGAGCGTTTCTTTTTCTGTTCTCCAAACTTGAGTCCTCTTTATATCGTTTGATAGTACGATAAACGAATGTTATGGCTAAATTCAAATTTTTAAGCATGTCGTAAATTTGAGTCATACCGCGATAGCCGCGACATGGTCTTCTTTTAGCGACCATTCCATATTTAATATGTTGCAACACATCATCAAGTCCAGAAATTAAGCATTGCGTTTGGCACAGATATATATTTCGAAATAGACTAGTACACAGCTACTTTTTATCTCAAAGAAATAAACGGACAGATTTTGCTTATGTATCGTGGGGCACAGCCATTAATTTACATTGTTTACACTCATGTTCCCCACTTATTGATTGTTCGTCTAACTTATATTTTCTTAAATTTGTAAGTGCTACTGCCATTGCTACATTGCAGTCAAATTCGACTTGAGCAAAGAGTAATTTACTATCTTAAACGTACCTTTTAGTGCGGAATGGCAGCTATAGGTGCTGCAGAATAACGTGCACTCTGTGAATTATTCGGTTGGTCAAAGCATGATAAATGTAGGCCTCTATAGACAACGCCTGTCAATTGTTCTCAGTTACGGACTTCACTCGCTCCGATTTAAATGTAAATGATAGCTCCAATATAATGAAAAACCTAATTTGTTATGTGGATGTAGCTTTAGGTGGAAAACTCGTTTAAGAAACACAAAGCTGTATGTGCTGGAACAACAACTATATTACGTAGAGAGCAACGAAGCAAACTTAAAAAAAATCCGCAAAGCCGGCCTTAACTTAACAGACATTACCTATCGAATTTCACTTACAAAATTCTGGACGACTAGATCACGTTATCACGACCTTGTCTTTTGGCAAGAAGTAATTTGTTTAAAAACCTTGCGAAAAGACAGATGTGGAAGGACCATCGTCCTCTCTATATTGTGAAATTACACCAAACAGGGCCACTGATGCCCCTTTCCTCTATAACCTAAAAATAAATAACTCCTACACTTATGATTTAGAATATACAGCTAAAGCCCACCGAGGTGCGCTGACACCGGATAACATGCTGGACTCTGACACCGACTGCCACCGACAAATCAGACTAAAAGTACTACAACCCGCTTATACACCAGCATCTGACTTACCAACTGTAAGTGAATTAGTTACTATTGCCGATTTATTACCAATAAAAAATTCCTTAGGCGAAGATAAAGTATCAAATTTAAAGACCAAAAAAGCCTGTCAGGCCGCCGGCTCCTCTCTCTTAATTGTATTTGTTTTTGATTTGGCGTTTTTGTAGTATAAAACTAATACTTAAACCAGACAAGAAACCCCCATACGTACCAAATCATACGGTACTATAACTTTGCTTCCCAGTTTAGGTAAATTACTAGAAAGGCTCACCGTAAATCGCGTTATCCCAGGAGTGGTCACATATCACAATTAACAATAGGGTTTTACTGCCGGGCGATCACCATACAGCAGATTCCGCCGTCCTTGCCAGGGGACAGTCGACCTGACAGACGATAATTATGTTGTAGGAATATCTTTTGACATATCGGGTGCATTTGATAATGCCTGGTGGCCAAAGCTACTGCTCAAATAAAAAATTTGGGGATGTTACTCAGTTATTTTTCATACACGAAAAGGAGTAATTCACTATGGTGGTCTCGTCGACGACGCGGTAAATTTTCGTGGTTTTTAAACAATTTTGTCATAAATATTACTGGCGGCAGATAATGTAACACAATAAGCACCAGTTGATAATAATTGAAAACGTGCAGTCAATATGTGTGAGGCATTTATATCTCCGTAGTGCATAGCGGCCGGGCTTCACCTGTCTGCTGTCCCTTTTTTACTGTTAAGTCATTGCAATCCCGTATCGTGTACGCTATAATTGGGGAAGGAAATTGGGAACACTTCCAACTCCTCGTATTTTCTTGTGATTAAATTCGTTGCGGGTTCCAAGGCAGTTTTTAGCATTCCTTCGGGCTTCCTGTGATCATATCAGAGGCAAGTGGTGGCAGCTGTCGATCCTGAAGACACAGGAGTAGCAGCGGTGGTAAAGTGTCGTGGGCCGTGCCCGATTAAAAAAAAAATCTCAGATAATCCGAATCGTATCGTACCGACAATGTCCTATAAATTAAAAAAATATTGTTATAACAAAGTCTTTCCAAGTTTCCAATATTTCATACCCATTATTGTGTTAGTAATAATCCATAATATATATTTATTCTGGATTGTTCTTTTAAATATACTACGAGAACGCAAGACTGTATATAACAAAAAATAATCTCAAGTATCATACGAGTGTGACGCAAACCTCAGCCAAGGGAGTATGTTGGTTTTATTTGACAACTATACTTTTAAAGGCAGTGTCCATGCTTTTAAGTTTTATGGGAGGTTATATTACTATTTTACTTGATCACGCAGTAATGGACCTGGATGTCGTCTGAGACAAGTACAAAGTATGCGAAAAAGCTTAAGCACTACAATTTATTTTGTTGCGCCATCCACTTTTATCTTGTATAAAAATAAAGTATGAATTTAACTTGTAGTTTATTTCGTTGCAACCATCTCGTGTGATAATTTAGTGCCGACTGACTTACGTGAGTTAACCTTTTTCAGAGACCAATATTAATGAGGTAACCTTTTAATCTGTACCTTTAATAAAATTATTCAATGCTTACGGATGATATGTATAAGAAAAAATGAAAAGGTTTGCTTTCATTTGAAGAGCCAAAATTATTGTTTTTAGAACATGTCTCTTGGACTTCATACGCCTTGAGGAATTAAAAAGATTAAAGTAAAATAATAGAAAATGTGAGAAGCGAAAGAAAAGAAAAAAAATATAAAAAAGCTGAATAAAATAAATCCTTAATTTTCGAAAATCGCCGTCACCCTTCACATATGCAACCCAATATGTCAGCAAAAGAGTTTTCCGTGGCAGAGGTAGAAATAAAATAAAGCGCACAAAGCGTGCACTATGATATTTTATTCTCTAACTGCTTTCCTTGCAGTGTGGCCTGGCGCCGATATCAGCACATAAAGCCGCTGAAGATTAAGATCAGTTCGCAGAGTTCGCGTTGGCCGGATACGATTAGTGAACTCGGCCATTGTCAATAGTAATAGTCTTTACTTTGTTCCTACTACTACTAGTGTAATGTTATCGTAGTTTCTAGAATTTGTTATCATCAGATATTATGATGTTACAGTTGCAAGGTTTATCAAAGCATTCGGCTAATAACTGAATAGATCGATGAAGTACCTTTGCTTTTCAGTTAACTTGCTTCTTTTATGTAGAATATAGAGGCTACGAGCAATCTACACCTTCTTTCGCCTTGTGACGTCCATAAAAGTCCGCATTATTGTTCCAAATGCCCCAAATGGGGCCACCAGCTACTCACAAATAACTCAAAGTGCGACAGCAAAGCTGTCATTTAAGTCATATGAGCGATAGGTAACTCCCCGAACGCGCCGGCTAAATTCGGCTGCAATGCAGCACGGCCCTCTTACTAAAATTAAGATTTCTAGGAATATAAAATATACAGCTACGTTCAAAATTTCAAACATACAGTACCCATAATCTCCGCGTAAAACACATTGTTATATGCGGACAGACAGACGGACACGACGGAACAATAAGGGATCTGTGTTTTCCCATTTGCAACGAAACCCTAAAAAGCGAATACAAAATAACTGTGCTCTAAAAATTCAAATAGTCCAACGTCGTGACGTTACTACTACTAGCATTAGTACTCCTAAAACTTACTGCGTGTCGTGTGGATCTGAAAAGACGGATGGACGTGTTACATGTACTAAAGGCACGGAAATTGTAGTAAAACCACACAATTTAATCCAACGTTAAATGGTAAATTCTTGTTCGCAATAATGAAGTGCTTAGGTATGAAAGAAAGTGTTGGTGTAAAAATGAGAAAGGGTATGCTCCGTTAGTTCGGGCATATAGAATGAATGACAGGTGAAAGGTTAACAGAACAGATATAAAATGCGAATGTGGAAGGATGTAGGTGCCGAGGAAGACCAAGACTGGCATACCATGATCAGATCGTTCGGGTACTGTCTGAAGGTGGTGTCAAGAGTCTTCGCAACCTGCGTGTCTGTATGAAGAGGGTGATGAATGTAGATGAGGCATGCGCCTTCAGCGGCCCTGGGTGGGATCCAGTGGTGTGTATGTAGTACTTGTGGCACATGATACCCACAAAACCTCCGCGAGTGCCATCAGTGTCACCCTTAGCGAGGTGTCCTTGAACAACAAATCTTCAGGGCACCTCGACGGCTAGTCAGCCCCCTAAGGGACCAACTCTACTTCCACAGATGGGGTTGCCCCGCTCTACAAGATAACCTCACCGACTTTGGGACAGTGCAATGGGGTGCGGCTCCCATCCTCGCCCCTTGCCCCGTGCGCAAAAGCGCCACCTCCTATTACTCTTAGCTCCCCTCTCCTTATAAGAGGGGTACACTTCATATAGGAGGGGTGTAAAGATCCCCCTCGGTTCAATTGGTTTCGCTTGGGTCCACCTCAGGCCACTAAGCTCCACCGCCACGACAAGGCTTGAATCATAGTGGGGTACCTCTGCCTACCCCATTAGGGAGCTGGCGTGAAAATGTTTGTTTGTGTCAGTTGGTATGTGTGTGTATGTGTTAAAGGGTAAATAGGAGGAGGGCGAGAAATATTTCCACTGACACCACTAAACGGTTAAGGCATAAAGATAGTATAGATAGAGACGATATGCCATAGTTATATGACGGTGAAAGACCATCTTAGTGAATAGGGGAGGAAGATGGGACCGCATTACTATTTTTGTCTGTCTAATCTCACATGATCATTGCACAGTGAAGTTAATGAAAAAAAAGAGAAACGGAGAGACACGTTGAGTCGTCTACATATATATGTCGACTTCCAACACCCATAGACATCCGCATTATTATCGTGTAGATGCGTTACCCTTTTTTTCCTCCTCCCCTCCAATAGGCCACTACTAAATCGCATGAAACGTGACAGCACAGCTACGCTTTATGGCCGTGTGTGGGCCCAATTTCACTGCAATGAAGCATGACACTACCTCTAATTAAAACCATTTGGGTTAATTACTATAACTAGTGCTAGCTAGTGCATGATTTTCAGTTTTCTGTAAGAGTTAGTGACGTGTTGAATTACAGAAGACTTAGTGGGCATGACCGGTGTAGTACCTCCCGCCCACATGATACACGTTTGGTTTGTGAGTAGCCAGTGGCCCATTACAGGGGAGGAGGCGAGAAGAGCACGGCATATGCATAACAGTAATTCAGATGGCTATGGGCATCGGTAGTCAACAAAAGGTTCCGGTTGCTCGTTTGCCCGCCTATACTATATACTTTTGTTTATTGTAAGGATATATTTCATGTAATAAAGTCTTAGTTTTTACTGACCAAAATCATAGTACAAATCTATTGTTCAGTCGCTTTACATGACGGATTAACGAAGTTGTTACGCAATCATCGTGGCAATGCCATTCATTGGATTAGGCAGAAATAAAACCGGCCAAGACCGAGTTGCACTCGCTTATAATGGATGCCCAAGCAGTTCTACTTTTGTTAGTAGTGTTTATAGAATATTATATATTCTTCTTCAATTTTTCTCGCCCTTGTACCTTAAAAGTTAGATGGAGGAGGGGGCACAATTTTAACCACTTTAGAAGCAAATATCAGACAAAGCGTTCGCATAATCATAAATGTATGTATAAATGTATATAAAATCTTTTTAAGAAACCTCGGTATCATTTAGAAACACCTATCTAATGATACCGTACAGCTAGATTCTCTCCAAATTTTCTTAGTTATTATATGTAATGCTTACCCTTAACATCTCTTAGTATACTACAAATTTCTCTTCACAGGTAATTTTGATTCAATTTTGCTTAGAGGTAGTGCTGAAGGTTACATAATATTGCGCATATTGATTTGCATAACGAGCCATCACAAGGCTCTGGCTGCTTGTTTACCCCCATTATCTATACTATAAAAATGTAAGGTTTATATCATCGTTTGTTTGTATTCTTTCACATATACAAAGCCACATTATTCAGAGGTAACACAGGCTATATTTTATTACAACTGAGCTACTGCCGCAACGGCCACGTGGTTCTGTGCTAAGCATGTTCATCAATCGACGTGAGGTACCGGGTTTAAATCCAGCCAAACAATTTGTAATAACAGTAAAGAGTAGGAAGCCGTTGGTCCTGTGGCTGATTTCTCTCCGGTCGTGTCGGATCGCCGTCCCATCGTAATAGGAGGATGAGGGAACAGTGGACTTGTGTTTGCGCTATCACTTATGCACTATATATGTGCTGCACAAATGGCTTTCCTCAATAGAGACGGCCGCTGTAGCAGAAACTCGGCAAGACGACATTATGATTTTACTTTTATGCTCAACGAAATGACCTATCCGTTTATACTACATTATAAAAGTACCATATTATAAAAAAATAGCCACTGTTTTTTTTATCATATCGGGTTTATTTTTAAAGTTTTATAGAAATTTTATAACATTAACTTTCGTGGATGACCAGATTGCTGCTCCAGATTTCTAGCATGCTTTAGATTGACGATTTATTTTGATTAAACTATGTTTTATATAGAGTACCAGATTTACAGATATAGGGTACTAGATTTATAGATACAGAAAGGACGGCAAACAGGCAGTCGGAGGCACTTGAAAACAACCCTTGACGCTTGACTCAGCCGCATCATTGGCATTATTTATTACTAAAAACTACAGAACCAGTTAAATAATTGAATGGCCACATTTATTGTCAATAGACAAAGATAATAAAATTGGAAACCTGCGGGGAATCTGGACTTCATTTTATCGCTCCCTCATAACTGAGGGCAGTGTGTATAGACTGTCTCCGTTGTCTACTATCATTTACAAGTCATTCGTGATCTGATTGGACTGCGTAGTTGGAAATCGGCCTCTAGGTCTTTGGCCTTTGTCTTTCCATTCACTATCACGTGTTCCGGATTTTACGATCCTCTGCGTGCAATGTGACCTAATATGCGGACGCTGTGTGATCTCCATTTTTATTCATTTTAGGACGGAGACATTGGTGCGGAGAGCTGGCTTACATGAAGCATTCTACGCCAGCACCACACTTCAAAAGTGTCAATTCTTTGTCTATCGGTGGCTTTAAGAGTCCATGTTTCGGCACCACAGAGAACTATGGGGAATAAAAGTGTGTAAACCAGATGTTGTTCTTTTGTTTCACTTGTAACATTCTTATCTCTCCATACTTTACACCGTAAAGTCATGCGAGGGTCAAGTGAAAATATGTAGATACACAGTCAATAGCATAGTTATGATATAATTTTCTCTGTGGTCGCTTGCCTTTTGTTCTTTGACTATCTTAATAGTATATGTGCCCCGGAGCACTCTCGGGGCAACCGACCTCTATCAATAGTTGGAAGAATCTACCAAGCGAACGTATGAAAATTTAAACAGTATCAGCCCTACGCCTTTTTATATTACCGGGCGTATAAAATAAAATAATATTTTGGTTGTTTAATTGGATAGTGACACCTCTGAAGCCTTGTAGTGTGGGTTGTCTCAAACACAAAAATGTTACAGCACAAACAATCACAAAGGTTTTGTTGATGAAGTTGTTTTTGTAAGATGTAGTACTCTATTTTGCAGCCAAAGAGGGGTGGCACTATCGAGGAGGTCTTGGTATAAAGGACCAAATGAGTATTCTGAACCTTTTGATGACTGCGATTACGATGTCCACATAATTGTTATATTTTTATTGATGTTGTTTATTGAAGTGTTGTCCTTTGACCTTTCACCTTCTTCGTCATGGTGCACCAAAAAATCACAAACCAAACGAAACGTGACAGCACGAAGTACGATTAGGATATTAATTATGATTTGTATATATAGAGTAACATGTGCTGACTGTTTGTCTGTCTAAGTTATCTACCAGTCCAGTGCATATTTGAAATTACTGCCGAACCAGCTGAGATTCAGACCAAAACTCATGTCACAGACATAGACAAAAACATTTTTAAATTTCATACTTAAGTGTAAATGGGGGTTGAAAGTTTGTTAGAAGTGCGCCATTTATGAAGTTCCAGCCGCTATTTTATTACTACTGTACACAGAGATAGTGCTATGCTAAATACACTTTAGTATTCGGCCGATTCGCGTCGGTACTCCTAATTACAATATCTTTGAATTCTTGTTTCAGATGTTTGAACTCAAATTCAATTGCCATCCACCTTGAAACAACGAATCTGACTTTGATCTTCATGATTTCTTCCTCCCGGTCCCAACAGGGGCACAGTGTATAGAAAGGCTCACTCGTTTACACTGGACTATGCCTGGGACCAGAGTCTGGGCGAATGACTATTCTAGACGCCTTAGTTCGTCCGAAATATGAACCTATTCATACTAATATAAAGGACACGTAGTGCTACACATGGAGAAGTTTGGAGAAAAATCAGACAATACATAACCGATCCGTCAGGTCGAGTGTACGACCGAGGTGATGATGACGATACTAAAAATGTAAAGCTGAAGAGTTTATTTGTTTGTTTGAATCCACTAGTGTCAGGAACTACAGGCCCGAATTGGATATTTACTTTTGTGTCGAACAGTCGATTTATCGAGGAAGGCTATAGGCTATATTCTATGACGCTACGACTATTAGCAGAGAAATTATGTGGGTGAAAACTCGGGGTGACGCTAATTCTAAATCAAATTCGATATTTGAACACACGTACCTGTTAAGTAATTTAAATTTTATTTGAAGTAAGAACGACAGTTCCAGTGAGTCATAATAGCTAAAATTCATTAGCCGCTAGGTATAATACGCTAAGTAGCTAATAATAAAGTTGTATAGAGTTAGCATGTACTTTGAGGTAGGTAGGGATCTGTTTTCGCGTTTTGTTGTGCGTTACACGCCAAAGGCTATTTGCTACGTGACTGTGATCCGAGAACTATCTGCAGCTAGGGTTGAATCGATAACACTGAATAATTTTATTTTATACGGATCGGTCGTAATGTGTCGATATTTATTCGTACTCGTAAAGCATGATTCGTTTTGCTTTCTGCAAAAGTTTAGAATAAAATAAATAAAAACACTCACGTTTAGAATATACTCAGCAAAAATATTAGCCTTCAAAATATTATCCAGTTGCATAATTTCTCTATGCAATAACTTCTGCAACGTTCATATATAGACTATGACGACGAAATGTGACAAGGGGCATCCACATAATCCCTTAGCCTACGCGTTTGCCCTCGGCCCCCCAAATGGGCCACCGGCCACTCTCGAACCGCGCGAAACGCGACACTGAAGGTGTCATTTTACAGCGGTATTATGTGTCGGCCCATTTCCATTACCTAGGAGAATGTAGTGTCTAGCACTATGCATGGCTCTACCTCCTCCTATGCAGTATGACACAATCTCTTCCTAAAATTTATAACCAGCTCTCTATTTATCACCAGCTCTCTATTTATCACCAGCTCTCTATTTATCACCAGCTCTCTATTTATCACCAGCTCTCTATTTATCACCAGCTCTCTATTCATCGCCAGTTCTCTATTTATCACCAGCTCTCTATTCATCGCCAGTTCTCTATTTATCACCAGCTCTCTATTTATAACCAGCTCTCTATTTATAACCAGCTCTCTATTTATCACCAGCTCTCTATTTATCACCAGCTCTCTATTTATCACCAGCTCTCTATTTATCACCAGCTCTCTATTTATCACCAGCTCTCTTTTTATCACCAGCTCTCTATTTATCACCAGCTCTCTATTTATCACCAGCCCTCTATTTATCACCAGCTCTCTATTTATCACCAGCTCTCTATTTATTACCAGCTCTCTATTTATCACCAGCTCTCTATTTATCACCAGCTCTCTATTTATCACCAGCTCTCTTTTTATCACCAGCTTGCTCCATCCGAAAAAGCGCTTCCTCCTCGTGCAGATATTCCTCGCTTGTTATAAGTTCGCCCCAGGTAATCTCAGGCTATTGTGACCTATTGCCACAAGGCTTTAAATATGGTGGGTCAAATTATCCGTCCTATCCGGAACGATTACCGGAGTGATTTTCAAGTGACAGCAAGTTCGGAGCGGAAACTCTATTTTAACTTATAATTAAGCATGGAGTGTGCCGTGAATATAGACTTGTGTCCCCTGGCATTCCGCCTTCATGAACCCCTCCATTTGTCCCCTCTCATCGTCTCACCCTGTCGATTGTTAATTGGACACATATTTTTGTCACGCTTATAGTAGTATTGTTAAAACATTTGCAAGTCATTACAGCCGGCTGAGAAAATTTTAATTTGATTCCTTTACTGACTTTTAATTATGAGAGTTATGCGAATTTGGTCCTTATAGTAAGTTCCTTCCTACAGCACATGGCAACATGCAAGCGGGGCAATGTGGACCTTACTACGGCGATACGCCTTTCACGTTGTCGACTGTATGATGAATACTAAGCGGTACTATAAAAGTTTATGCTGCTTCGTTATCGATATGTGATATTGCACGGGGATTTTGGGCACTACGTGTGTTGACATGGAATAAAAATGGAATACATTGTAGTATAATTTATTTAAGTATGATGGATGACTTGATTTCAATATATAGTCATGTCCGAGTAAAAATAATGGCTGCCTCCAGCATTTTTTTTATAGAAGCCTTTTTACGACAACCGAAGCCCATGAACGGTCGCATAATTACTACACCGACGCGTTTTACTTCTTTAATCCCGGTTCCCGGTGGAACATAAAAAAAACCATTTCATGATCTTTTGGTGATGGCAGACAGCATAAGCCATTACAAATATATCAGGGCCTGCACATCGCCAAAAGGAAAAAGAGTGACGTTTCTTCAACGCCAAGAACATTAAGCCAAAGTCAAAGATGATAGATACAATTTTTTATAAAATATTTGAGTTTAAAAACTGTTACAATGTAGCCGGCGGTTGCGCCTAAAATATATTCCAAGAATACTTTAATATTATTCCACATCAAAATATAGACCTCTGTTGTGTGTGAAAAGATAACAAACATACGAACTTTCGCATTTATAATATTATGATTTAATATTGCACAATCAACAATACAATATAAAAATGCCTTTATTTTAACTCTGATAAACTTGTGAAATTCTTGCATGACACTCTGTCCATTCAATCTCGGATCCTTTTGTAACAACATTAAGACAATCTGAAATGTGAATGGGTAGTAGGCGCCAAATACCGTCCAACATATAAAATGTGAATGGGTAGCAGGCGCCAAATACCGTCCAACATATAAATTGTGAATGGGTAGCAGGCGCCAAATACCGTCCAAAATATAAAATGTGAATGGGTAGCAGGCGCCAAATACCGTCCAACATATAAAATGTGAATGGGTAGCAGGCGCCAAATACCGTCCAACATATAAAATGTGAATGGGTAGCAGGCGCCAAATACCGTCCAACATATAAAATCTCGTGTCACAGTGTTTATAATCAAACCCCTCCGAATCGGCCAAACCGAATTTTATGAAATTTTCTGTCACAATTATCACAAAAAGTAGATTTGAGAATCGGTCATAAACTGTTCCTCATAATTTTAAATCTGTATTACCACAGAATCAAAACTTCTGCAAGTGTAACAGCGAGACGCAGCTACTAACATAGCGCTGGGTTAAGTTCTGCTGTAGCCCGGGACGTGGAGTTGGTAGTGGCTTCCAATTCATTATTACTTTTTTTAATTCTCCATTATCATATTAGGCCCCTAAGACCAGTGGAACATAGCCCCCCCTCTAAGGTCCTCCATCTGAATCCGGCGCTGAAAATTAACACAATACACGCTTGTTATTAAACACAAATCATCGTCATTACGGACGACGTCCACTGCTGGACATAGGCCTAAACACAATATACACTTACTGATAAGGTCTCTCATCGAATATTACCTACTCACCCTACCCGGGCGTGCCCCTGAATTCTCGCTTTACTTTACACGACGCGGCTAATTTGGTCGCCTTTCACCTGTGTGCAGTAAAACGATTTACAGGCGTGATCCGGTTAGGAGTTAATTGCAATCAATGAAAGCTTAACGCGTTGCAATTCAATGAATTGGCTTTACGATACCATTTTTGCAGCATATTTGAGTTGGCATGACCATCATAAAGTGAAAATGTTGTCGTATTTCGTGCGGTGTGTGAGTATTCGGTGGTCCATGGAGCGGCAAGGAGGGAGGAGGACATCACATCCGAATTATCTTTGTGCAGATGTTTATATCAAAGCCTGTCGGCTCATTTACCCTCGTACACAAAAGAATGGATCTATATCATCACGGATTCCTTTACACTCATGAAAATAGATTTTTGATCCCCTCGCACATTTTATGGTCACCATAATGACCGAATTCTGGCTAGAGTTGTAATCCCAACAGTGTCTAGTCATAATTGCGAAATATCTGAAAAGGCTTCTTCCATTGGCTTCACTTTTGTCTGTACAACCTTTTCTTATTCCTTGCCTGTACTTATTCGTACTCTTAATTACCCCAGCTAAGGATCTGATATAATTAATTAATGATAATTAATTGATGGCCATTGGGCTTATACACCTTGGATATGTAGCTCTGTAATTTGTTTTTATTAGTGCATCTTTTAAAGAAATTCCAGCTTACAAACATAACTACATATAGCCCTCTGCGCGGTATATATTGGACAGACGTTTGCTATAGTCAGAAATACACTCTATTCGCTCATTCCCCCATTCCGATGGTACGGCAGACAGTCACGGGTGGAGAGAAACCAGGCGACGAATGATTCTAATGTGCTCTCCGGGGCATGGGGGCGCAACACCATCAACTTAACATAGGTTTTCCACTAATACGTATTTTCTAAACTAGTGTAGAAAAAGCTTCGAGACGTACGTAGATTTCAAATTCCTACCACTCTTTTGCCCCCTTATAGTATAAAAAAGCAAAATAGACCAAATTGAGTAGAATCTGCATAATGATTTCTAAATGGACTCATAATTTCCAGACCGCCTTAGGAAATTATGTCTATGTTAAATTCGGCGTGGAATGTGCTCTTAGATTAGACTTACAAAATTATTGTGCTCGAAGTGAATTATATTTGGAACAAAGCTCATTTACTCCCGTGCCTTCATCTTTTCTCTAAAGCCTTTTATGTTCGTGCCCTTAATTACCCAATACTCTCGGAACGTGAAATAAATTATTAATCACAATTAATTTATATCCAGGGGTATGTAAATCGGTATTCTGTTTTTGTTTGTGCATATTTTAAATAAATTTATATTTACAAACTAACCTAATTAGTAATACTAATGCTGTATTGTGTGATGAGGACGACACATCTGCAATAATGCGAATATTGCAGATGTGTCGATAGTCACCAAAAGGATCCCAGTAGTCGTTTAGCTCTCTAGACTGTAAGAAACCTTACTCTTACTGACCTGTGATGGTAACTGTACCCTTGGTGTAGAGGTGCTAAAGTCATGAAAGCGTGTCGAGACGAGGGGTTATGATATGCCGTCGTCCAGTTCCCTTTAATAGCCGAACCGACCCCCATTCATGATGAAGATCGGTCCTTCACTTGTGACCAGCCAGCTATTGGAGTGTCCTGCTGCTGATAGATTCGGTGCAACCGCTAACGTCAGACAGGCATGCAGTTTTATACTAGGGTCAAGGTCTACCGCACTCCACCGGTACTAAAACGAAGTAATATTCGTTTCATTTCCACGTATAACCTCAGATTATATCGAAATAAAAATACTCCATTTATGAAAGTATAATTTAATATATTCAGAGTTATTAGATTTGTCAAGAAGAATCTAACGACAACGACAACAACTCAAATTCTTACAGTCCGCGATACCGTTCAGGCTTTAATAGGGGAACATAAAATACAACACACTTACTACCAACATGTGTGCCTGAAAAACATTATCTTTCTTCTGGTGCAGTCTGTAAACCCACAGGTGTGAAGTCTGTGAGAATTCATATTCATGTACAATATGCGACTAAGCTACTTCCTTCACTGTGCAGAGATTGATTGTGTAAAATCGATAAAGATATGATCCTGATGGATACGTATCGTGATGTTTAAATGCAGCCATAGGTTTAAGTCTGAGCTGGGTGAAGCGACCATCTGTCTAGAGCTCGTGATCCGTGGTAATTTACTGCATGTAGCTCAATCCTTTGACTTGGGGACAAATTGTTAGGCACCCACTATCTCATTGACCTTAAGTCGGCACATTTGCAGGACAGATTGCATGGATACTCCAATAGGGATAATGTACAAATAAAATTTCACTGCGGATTAAAAAGATAGGGCGGAGCTTCTATTCTCTTCTCTTCATCAAACATACAGTATCCATAATTTCCGATTAACACATCTGTGACGTACGAACGAAGGAACGGACGGAAGGACAGATGGACTGACGAACGGACAGACAGATGGACGGACGGACAGACAAACGGACGGATAGATGGATGGACTGACGGATGGATGGACGGGCACGCGGATGAGCGGATGGATGGACGGATGGACGGATGGATGGACAGACGGAGAGACCGACGGATGGATAGGCGAACGGAGAGACGGGTTAAGAGAGATAAGGGTTCTGTTTGTTGTCATTTCAATACAGAATCCTAAAAAGAAGTACATTATATTCGGAATATCATTTAAAGTTCGCTCGCGTCCGTTTTTCTACACTTTACGGGATCCTCTCGCTTACAGCCCTGAATAAACACATTTTTATCCTGATTTCATGCTAATAAAATGCAAATTAGCCCTTTAAGGTTGGGGTTCAGCAATTTTCTTGGAATGTTTCCTATTCAATTTTATTACATGCCCTTAATTGTTTGTCATGGTACCCCGGGAAGCTATTGAACCGATGTCAATTTAATATGATCTAACACTTCACACCGGCATTGGACCGCAAACGGTTGGAAATGTGCATTTTAATACATAATGTGTCAATAGTTAAAGTAACCGAAAAATTCCTAGAATGGCTTTGTTTGGCCCGTTACCGTTTAGGTTTAAACAGTTACAAATTTTATTAATGCAAATGTTAAGATGGGCTTTGATATAAAAATTACGCTGTTATTTCATTTTGTTATTTTAAGTAAAAGACATGTCTATCCGTCATCTATACAATTAACAATGGAAAAGTTTGTCTGCCTCATGGTCTAGTGGTTAGCATGTTCAATCACAAACATGAGGATCTGTGTACCTAGGGTCGGGAGCCTGTTAAGATTTAAGGGGATTTTTCAATTTCTAGTAGTCCAAAGTAAGGAATTTAGCGGCGTCACAACCCCGCGCCTTGGAAATTACGTTAAGCCGTCGGTCTTGCGTCTTTTCTCTCCCGTCCCATCGTAATAGGAGAATGATGGAATTAAAAATGTACTTGTGCCTGTGCACTTTTATATGTCCTGTGCAGTTTCCTACTAAGTAACGGAAGATTTACATATAGGTGACAGCCATAGCAAAATGTGGACCGATCAACTAGTAAAATCAATCAACTATATATATATATATATATATAATTAATAGATCTAAGACTAAACTAAACTTAGAAAGAGTATCATTATCACGTAAAACATAATAAACGCACTACGTTCCTATCTACTACAAAAGTGGTATCCACGAACACCGGTTAGCGGTTTCCGTGCGCATTGATTAGCTCCGACATACAGCTTTATAGCTCACCTCTTCAACAAAATTCAAAATATCTAGTGTGAACACATTTCCTTAATCGTCCGATATTCCTGTTCTCTTGAAATTGTTATGCGCCGTGTGGTCTCTACGGTCTATTGAATCTGCGATAACGTCGGAATATTCCTGAATCAGCAACAATTGTGTAAGGCCAAATCGAATTTAGATGTCGTATCGAGCGCATGCTCGCACTCTTTTTGTATAATGAACTATCGTGTTAGCATAAAATACGCTAGAAATAATGTTCAAATCGTCATGTAGTACGCGCTGAAATATCCATATCAAACTCCCGCGATGCGACCTGTGAGAGTATCACGTCTAAATATTAGACCAGACATTGCTAATGGACAAGAAGGATTCTCCACCCCTAAATATAATGGGTGTCAAAGAAACGAAATCAATTACACGAATCGCTTTCATTTCATGGCGCAATCATAATTATATTACCACCATTATGAGCATGGCGACCAATGAGCAGGACACGTCGTAATTGTGTACTTAGAAATTACGCGACAGCACACTTGTCATATAACATTGGTTTTGTGTAATTGTAAGGCATTCTCATGTAGCGATTGTTTCTCGCGCCTTCTGCAGGGGTGGGTTACGGTTTTATTTCTTAACTCTCGTGACACTTCTAAGGGCGGTTACGGCAGCCACCGATATTCGCAAGACAAGCGGTTGCAGGATCTTTAACCGCCTGGCTAACGATTAGTAGAAGTTCAGACTGACCGTAGAGCGCGTGCATAGCCGCCGCCGCTACGAGTAACCGCCGTGTACAGCCGCATACACCGCGAGCCTATACAAAACACCTTGTGAAATGTGTTTTAATTTTAACATATACGGCGTGAATTGTGAAATACTTGATATACTAAAGGAGGGATTTCAGTAATTGATTCTGATCACGAATGTGAAAAAATTAGACCAAATATTTTGTTTACTTTTATTAAATACTCTTTACACAAGTAACGTAATAATAATATCTGTGGACTCATCACACCACGTCAGCCTAGCCCTGTGCTAGGTACCGTAAGGACTTGTGTTACAGCTACAAGGCAATGGAAATATATTTAATATTTTTTTTTATAAACATAAGATATATTATATATGTATAAGATTCTTGTTATAGAAATACATATAGTAAAAAAACCATGATCTAGGCAGGTTCGAACCCGCGAATTCTGGCGTAACACACGTTGCCCACTGAGCCAGCGGATCGTCGAAAGTTAAATGCGAATGTTAAGTGCGACACGACGTACCGGATGTTTCCCATTGACGCGCGACGACGGCTGCGACGCGTCTGATTTTCAGACAAGAGATAGAGGCTGGACTAGCGCCGCCAATCAGTATTACACCCTCCGAAAAAAAAAAACACAGACGGGGGAAAAGTGCATTTTTTTGTAATTGAACGTATGAATTTCACAAATTTACACTTCGTTAAGATTAAATTAGATTCATATAGATAAAATGACTCAAAAAAAATTATGAGAGTGACACTTTTTCCCATATCCGTGGAATGAGTACTATATTTTGCAGCTGATGATCTTACTACTTTCTGATATTCAACTATCTCGAAATATTTCCTATTTATAATTTGTTGTATCGAGGGCAACCGCATCGCCAACAGTAGTAAATCCCTCTCAAAAAATGGTATTCTTCACGTAACTATGACTGATAAAATACCGCAATATCACCGAGAGATGCTGTTGTGAGCTTTTAATTGCAGGTCAGGCTGCAATGCAAAACTTGCCATAGCATCTCAATAAAGAATCCACTTATTAGTAAATATTGAATGAATAAATGAATGAATCAGCCTGTAGCCGTCCACTGTACAACATAGGTCATGTATTACTTGTTAATGTTATAAATATTAAATAAAAGTTATAAAATATGAAATATAATCTTAGTTTTAATAAAACCTTTAGATGTGATAAAATAAAATAATCCAAAATTCTGTGTTTATTATAACGTTTGGGAGGCAAATGAAAATGGAATTACCACATATCAAAACGTTAGAGTTCTAGTAAAAGTGCCAGGTTGAAGTGACGTCGTTAAAGTTATAACCAATTCATTCTGTTAGGTGGAATCCACTTACACAAGGACGTTCATAAACGTTATGACGGCTGCACTGCGTCATTTGAAACCCCAGGGGCTTACAAGTTTTTATTATAGATAGCGTTTACGCCTTTCAAAAAAATTCACTACATTACTGAAGTCGGAGCTAATACATGTGTTGGCTCTACTTTACTAAATGTATGTATGAGGTATGTAAGAATGGATAATATTAGGCACTCCGTTCTCTTTGCCTACCGATTATGAAAATGATGTGAAGATGTATGTGAAGATGTGAAGATGATGTTGATTTCATTTGTCAACATTTGAAAGTTGTCTTGCTTGCATCTTACGTTGGTCCTGAGTTCTCGGTGTGTGCGCCCGATTCGCATTTGATCAGTTTCTTTTGCACAACTCTGAACATTACTTACAAAGAACATCAAAACAAGAGAGGTATTGCCAATTCACTCACACATAGCTCAATGAGGAGTAGTGAAACAAGAATAGTTTATTCATGAACAAATGAGCAAATGTACAAACATTTGGTCGTAGTTGCTTGTAAATACATGAAACTTGTGCGAAGAACGTCTGTTCTTCCGTAGAAAGTTATATTTTAGTTTTATTTTTACTAAATTATAACTGCTAAGTATACAAATATAGAATTTAATTAGTAAGAAAAACAATTTAATTAAAATGTGTATATTTATATCTATCGCTGGGTGTGCGTGTGTGCGTGCGTGTGTGTGTGTGTGTGTGTGTGTGTGTGTGTGTGTGTGTGTGTGTGTGTGTGTGTGTGTGTGTGTGTGTGTGTGTGTGTGTGTGTGTGTGATGTGTGTGTGTGTGTGTGTGTGTTAGTGTCTGTATGCGTGTTTGCCTGACATACAGAATACCTTTCTACCTTTTTAAACTAAGATTCTTGGTTCTGCTGCCAGTATACAACGTATACAATAATGCAGAAATAAAAATGATCAGCGTATTACGTACACAGCCCTTTGAAGCTACTTGTTTTTAAGGCACCGCCACAGTAGCAGGTTGATGGCAATTCAGAAAAACATTCTAAATGTTATCTAAATGTGTTCAAAGAGTCAATAGAACATTACAATAATTACTATTCCTCTTTCTCTAAAAGAATTTATAAAACTGATATTTTTCTAAAAGTTCATATAAGTGGTTAGGTTGAAAGTGTAATAGGCGTAATAAAAATTAAATTTCATCTCGTTAGCTGCCGGGGAAATATCCGTGAAAACCAACCAGTTGAAATTTCACAGTTGTTTGGCTGACCAGCTACGGATGACAAGTGTGAACATAGTTGTCTGCCAGGAAAGTATTGGCACGATCGATATCCAAGGGCCTATAGTGGTGCTCGGTGCTCAGTTCTTTTTTATTTGTATCTTTTATAGAATAGTCTTTTTACGACTATCGACGCCCATGGACATCCGCATAATTACTGTAGATGTCACTTTGCGGCGGTATTACGTGAGCGAGAGTTCCCTCCCCGGTCGTCCGGCCGTTGCGTGGAAGGATGTAGTATGCATGGCACTACCTCCTCTACTAGTTTGTGCAAATCGTTCCGTCGGCCAAGATGCCTGCTAGCATCATTGAATTATTTTATATCGATCGTTTAAAAACGTATAGTGGCAACACCAGCTGGTGTTTATTAAGTTCCTCAAATATATATATATATATATATATATATATATATATATAATGATATACATAATGATATCCAGAGTTGCCAGCCTATCATGATCGAGATATCTTGTGAAACGTGACGGTACAGTCTTTATTGGCGTCGCGCTCACTTGATGGATAGATGCGGGTCGATCAGTGCAGACGGGCCTCTAGTAGTCACGACACGCCGCTATGGAGATAATATAAATAGAGCAGGGCTGCCATAGAAAGTTTTATGACGGCGTGTGGCCGTCTTAGCGAATAGAGAAGGAAGATGAGAATGCAGTACCGTCTTTATCTGTATAACCTCATTTGGGTATTCCTCACAGAGACATGAGTGAAAAGGAGAGACAGAGACGTTTTAAGACGGCTTCTCTAGCTATATTATCTTTACGCGCACTACAAACTCTGACTCAAACTATACCAGTCAGGACTGCCTGGCAGGCTGGTACTGATAGTAAAAGGTAGCTGTACCTAGCGAACAGGCAGTTCCGCTACAGAGTGGAGGGCACCCTGTCCTCCCCTCGTTCCCGCAGAGCCGGTTGTCCGCAAGGATCGGTTCTTTCACCCACCCTCTTCAATCTGTACACCAGCGACATACCGCGACACCCCAGCGTCCAGCTGGCGATGTTCGCGGATGACACCGCACTGTACATTGGATTGATTGGTTCTTAAAATGGAGAAGAGAGGTTAATGCGGAGAAGAGTAAGTCCACACTCTTCTCACGAAACGGCCCCTCGCATAGACGAGGTCACATGCCTCCCATTCAGCTCTACGGTAACGAGATACCTAGAGCAGAGACGGTGAAATACTTGGGAGTGATTCTCGATAGGTCGATGAGCTTCAAAAATCACATAGATAACGTTCTGAAAAAGGCACGATATGTCTTTTTAAACTTTATCCTCTTATAAACAAGAAGAGCAAAATGGCGTATAGACATAAGCTCACTTTGTATATTACATGCGTTCGACCGATCTTGTCATATTGCAGTGCAGCATTCGCGCACGTATCCCCTACCCAAATAAAACGTTTGCAGAAAATGCAATATAGATTCTTACGCATGGCTACTGGATGCCCGTGGTATTTCCGAAACATCGTCCTACATTGTGACTTTCAATTGATCTCGATAAAAGGACACTTCAAAGAGCTGTCTCAAAAGTTCTTTGATCGTGCCCTTAATCACTAAAATAAATTAATCGTTCAAACGTCTGAATACGACCCGACGTTATTAACCGACTCCCGTTACCGTCGGCCGAAGTACGTATTGCACGACGCCGACGACGCGATTGCGGTAGCAGTAGCTAAGTCCGTCCAAGAACACAAACAAAGAAACACCAAGACACGCTCCCGCTGTAAAATGCCAATAGGGCCAACTAACGGATAGTAGTTTTTAGTCGGTAGTAGCTATCGCTTCACGACCGGAGCCCGACACACATTTCAGGCCCCCTTGGGTCAGCTGGATGGTGCGTAAATGCATTTTTCCTGTTAGAACCAATACGATATACATCGCTCGTACCGGTCGAGCGATGAAATCTTACATATAGTGACACAGTTATAACATGACTGACAGAATGTCAAACTCACACACCGCTTACGGAAACGAGCCCGGGTTCGAATCCGTAAGTCGAGAGCTTAGATTGATAGAAATAAACTAACGCGGCTCTCAGAGCGGGAGGGGCGAAGAGATCGGCCTCCTCAGATAAGCCAAACATTAAACGAGCTCAATTTATAATATATATAAATATATATATAATTTATCCTTATCCACGACACCACAACTCAAACGGCATCGTGCGCGTGCCGTCCCACTAGAGTGAGGAGGGGGACCGCTTCCCCCATTTCGGTCCCAAAAGTAATTACTATAGGGTACGCCCACAATCAACCCAGAGATGGTACATCTCTTCCCATCTGTGGGAAAAGAGGGGGGGGGGTCTGTCCCCCTATCGTGTCTCTAAACCTGAAGACAGAAAATTATTCGTAGTCAGTCGAACCGTTGAGGCCGGACTAGCGCCGCCAACCAGTATTAGGTCCCTCCGAAAAAAAAAAACAAACTTTGGCACCGCCTCTGTCCATAAGGGTGCGTAGAGTTCCTACGAATTGTATGAAAAAGAGCTCTTTGTACCCTCTCCTCATAAGAGGGGTACAAAAATCTCCCCCTCCCCCTCTTTTTATAGGACGGGTACCACGAGCATCCGTCTCCTCGTTTCAATTGGCTTCATCCAAGGTGTCCAGGCTCACTCCAGGCTACTGAGCACCACCATCATAACAAGGCTTGAACCATGGTTTTTAACCACTCGAATCCTTTTTTTTTTGGTGTTTTTTTTTTGACGCGGGGAAACGCATTTACGCGCCTTCACTGGCCCTGGGTGGGGTCCAGTGGTGTGTGGGGCTCGCAGCACATTATATAGTGCCGAATACCCACAAAAACCACCGCGAGTGCCACCAGTGCCGTCTTTGATGAGGTGCCCCGGAACAACAAATCGTCAAGGCACCTCGACGGCAAGTCAGCCCCCGAAGAGGCCGACGCCACCTCCACAGATGGGACCGTTCCCATCATCGCCCCTTGCCCCGTGCGCAAATGCGCCGCCACTTTTTGCTCTTTTGTCCCCTCTTCTTATAAGAGGGGTACAAAGAGCGGCACGTCCTCCTGCTCTTTAGTCCCCTCTTCTTATAGGAGGGGTACTAAGAGCCGCCACCTCCTCGGTTCAATTGGCTTCGCCCAAGGTGTCTCGGATAACCCTAGGGTACTGAGCCCCACCGCCACGACAAGGCTTGAACCATGGTGGGGAACCATTAGAATCCTACATTAACTGTGATCAACGTAGGCTATATAATATTTTCATTATGTTTCATTTTTTGTCATTACCATGACATTTAATCGTAATTTATGATTTTAATATTTTTTTAAGACAATACATTTTGCCATATTGTGTAAAATATTCGCGCGAAGCCGGGACGGATTTCTAGTTGGGTATATAGCGGTATATAGACGAAAAGATCAAATGACATTATCTTTAAAAAATACAACCAAATTTGCATAGATATCAGAACTATTTCCATCATTTTATTTCATTCAATAAGCAGGCACATTCTACTTTCATACATTCTCATAGGCGTAATAGTGTCGAAAAATATCTGAATACCCTCACCTTTGTGTCACAAGTCGAGACAAAATTGTTTACATGGATTCGATATGCTTTCAATACCAAACGCCAAATTTGTTCGTATATTTGGGAAACGCTGATGTTTGTTCTGGAACTGATAGAAAAAATTGTTACTGTGTAATTTTGTTATTATATTTTCTTCTAACTTTAATCTTTTGGTAAACTTTTCATCTTTTAATGAGAGGTACCGCTATGTTGCATTGCAGCCGATTTGGGGTGGCGCGACAGGTACTTCCCCTCTGGCTGACATGATCTTATGAGCCGGTGACCCATTGGTGGGGAGGTGGTAATTTTGCGGATGTTTATGGGCGACGTTACTCTGTTTTTATCGTTTGTCCCCCTATAATGTATTAAAAAAAAACCAAACATTAAACATAATCAGGCGCGTTTCGTGTCTACGTGCTAGCTATTTCCAATTTATCCACCATTTAAATTGCTCACGGATTCATTTGAATTTGGAACACAAGTTTGTAAAATAAATTTGTCTGCTCTATGAATACTGGTTCACGGTCAATTAAAATATTTATTACTTTTGCGTCGTGGCTGTGTTTTTGTGAATTTAATGACGCCCGCTGGACTTACTAAAATATAATTATTATTTTATGATTACTTTGCTTACTCACAGTAATGCAATAACCTAGACGGTGTCAGTGAATTTATCTGCGCATATATTCACACAATATCTTTATAAATTGTTGCATATTTGTTATTCTGATGTCTAAGCAATTTTATTGTAAAGTTTCAATAGAGTTAGTTCTGTAGTTTTTACGTGAAAGAGTAACAAACATCCATCCATACTTACAAACTCTCGCGTTTAAAATAGCACATCACCACAACCAAGTCGATGAACCGACTTTGATGAAATGTTAATATAGATTAGGATCTTGAGATGAACATCGGTGTCTCATTCTATCATTTGTATAAGTTATCAGGCAGGCAACATTACGGAACTCAGAGGATAAAATAAATGAAAAAAAAAAATGAAATTCACGGGTAGCGGCTAGTATTTTCATATAGAGTCAAGCATTTTTTTTTTAATATTTCTCCCAGAACTACTTGGTCTTATAACTTTCATAATATACGATACGACTAGCAGGTCTTCAGAAAAGAAAAGCATCGTCGTAAAAGACACGTCTGCAAGACGCCTAGACTTGAAAATGTATATGGGCGGCGGTAGTCACTAATCACCTGCTCATTTGCCCCTATCTCGTAAAATTAAAGGAGGGTAACGCGAATGCATGACGCAGTGCTAGATCTGTCTATACAGACTGATTCTTGATTTTAATACGAATTATGTAATAAAATAAGTACCCTTTTTCCAAAACATTTCACAAATTATTAAAAGCGTTGATATAAATTTAGCAATGATGCTATTGATAAGAGGGCAGACGCGTTGTCGACAGTGACGCGCCTTCACCGCACACCACAAAGAGACTATGTGACCCTAACATGCGATTTTAGTTCCTTTAATTTTTTCGAAGTTACCTTATATTACCGGCGCTTAATGAAAACTCAAGATATTCAAAGTTAAATCTTCCCTAAATCGTTTGCTTCAAATCTGTTACACGTATAAAGCTGCTCATAAACAATAATTAAGTGGAAGGGACGAAATTAGGTAAAGCGTTTAGATTGAAATACAGTATGTTACAATTTAATTTCTGCAGGGTTTTACCACCTTTTTCTATCAAATAGAATTTCACTCGCGTAACTCCGATTTTATTACACGTAGCGTCATGGTATATAGCCTAAAACCATTCTCGGAAAAATGACTATTCAACACAAAAATATTTTTGCAATTCTGTCAGGGAAAAGTTCTCGAGATTAGCGCGTCCAAACAAATAAACAAACTTTACAGTGATATAGATTAGCGTACATGACATTTACCCAGTTTTCCGATTTTAGGTTTACATACTTCACTCCTTGATCTATAAGTTTCAAATTATTGTAGGCGGAAACTGTTGTTTAAAGGGTGTTCCTTGCTATGTTACATCAGAATATGATTTTATAATAGAAGCATCCAGTTTCCGATGAGATGAACATGAGTTTTCATGTTTTATTCACCCGAAGAGCAGAGAATGTATACGTAGCACAACAAATACATCTTAGACTTCGGGTAACGTTGATCGGTAAAATTAGTTCACGAAAATTTTGATTATATTCACTGGAATACATCTCGAATTTGCACGCAAATTGTGGTTGCGTTGAGCCTGTATCTTCCTCTTATATATAAAATAAACCCCCTAGAACGCAGGTCTGTCTGTGTGTGATCAGAGACAGACTGTACTGAACGGATTTTCATGTGGTTTTCCCCCATGGATAGAGCAATTCCCGAGGATGGTTTATGTGTATAATTTGGGCTCTGTTATTCACGGGCGAAACCGAGCCGGAACGCTGATATAAAGTGATTGACGATCGGCTGGCTCAGTTGATAACGTGGCGGTTAGTCCGCGTGTCGCCAGAGGTCACGGGTCCGAATCCCGTCAAGGTCATGAATGTTTATATATGCATTATATGTATTTCTATAATAAAAATCTTACATATGTAAAATTTCTTAAATCTATATTAATATTAAATATATCTCATGTCTAGTACCTGTAAAACAAGTCCTTACGGTACTTACCACAGGACTAGGCAAACGTGGTGTGATGAGTACATAGATATTAAAAAAAAATATTTTCCCATGCAAAGTTTTATCCCAGAATTGTGCAAACAAAATGATGATGTATTGGTAATATAATTACACTATACACTGGCCCTCCGGGGATAAATCATGCATAGATGGGATTACCCGATAATATTTCACGTCGCATTCATGGTGGGGACTATGTAAAATATGGTGTACTTAGCCTGAGTAAGGCTGCGATGAATTATTTATTATTTCATTCTTCGGAATCGCGAAGATTTAATGGATTCGATAGGTCCGCGAAAATCGTCGCACAATCTTATTTCGACAAATTTAAAACCAGAGTTTTAAATTTAAATTGGATTGTTATAATAAAATAGTTTCTTAACTTATTTTTGAACAGGTAACTTTAAATTCTCATAACCTCGAATGTTTGAATTTTCATGAAATGTTTAAGAAAGTAACATAAGTATTTTAAAAACGTGAGTGATGTTAATTTGTCTTGTTTATATGTTGGTATAATATTATTAAGTTATCATGATTAATCATGATTAATGAGTAAATACGTGTGTACCTGAGAGTACACGACCGAAGTAAAAATCTACGAGAAAAAGAGAGAAAGAAAATGTTTGTTCATACCTCTCTCTTTCTATTCCCCCTAGTGTAACATGCGAAACTTAACTATCTTTATTTTTTCTTTAATAGCTCATATCTCCCTCTTAACTTCCGTTGGAATCATCTTCATAAAGATATCATCACGCAGTCACTCCTCAAATCAATAGTGTGGAAAGAAGTTTTAATTCAATAATAAAAAAAAGCAATAACGAAATTATGTGCTAAAGGTACTGAAGTTGTTAACAAACTCAGATACCTGTGTATCGTTTGAGTTTGTACTTAATGATTTGAGGTACAGATTAAGTTATTATTACCCGGTTTTAAGATCGGAAGTTTTCATAGTTTGACCGGTCCGCAATTCAACCGCACGGCAAAGAAGGCTAGCGTTTAAATATCTTCGTATTAACCATTTTGGCGTATTGCTCGTAAAGACTCTTTTTACGGCGCCGTAGTTATGATAATTTTATTTACGCACATAAAGTTGGTTTATTATATGAAAGTTGGCTTGTGTGCGTGTTCCTTTGTGTAGCGAGTGTTGTGCACGCACAAAATATGTGTTATAAATTCTCTCACAAAAAACCTTTCAAAATAATATCAAAATTGCGAGGTCCATCCGTTCTCCTGTTAATGCAGGTATACTTCCACTTCTTAGGAGGTAGTAGAGGTAGGGCCATGCTGCATTGTACCGGAATCGAGCAAGCATTACCAGGTTAGTATCTCTTGCTCACATAACGCTGCCATAAAGTGACAGCTATGCTCAAGCATTTCATGGGGTTGTGGCCGGTGGTACATTCGAGAGCAGAAGGACAGGAGGGCGCATTGCCCTCCTGTCCTTATCTGCATCTGAATTTGCACGACAACAGTTATATATGGGTGGACAGATATTTATGGGTGTTGGTAGGCGTCAAAAAGCTTCTATTGCACTTTGATTCCCCTATAGTGTAAAAAAAATATTAAGATATACAGGTAAAAAAATATCAAGACACACTACTAGTGTGTGGCAGGCTTTTTGTTAATACATCTCACCATGGTTCAGGCCTTGTCATGGCGGTGGGGCTCAGTAGCCTGGGATGATCCGAGACACCTTGGGCGAACCCAAATGAACCGAGTAGGTGGCGGCTCTTAGTTACTACCCTCCTATAAGAAGAGGGGACTAAAGAGCAGGAGAAGGTGCGGCTTTTTGTACCCTCTTATAAGAAGAGAGGACAAAAGAGAAAAGTGGTGGCACTCTTGCGCACGGAGAAAGGGGAGAGGATGGGAACCTCACTCCATTGCACTGTCCCAAAGACGGTGGGGTTGTCATGTGGTCCGAGACAACCCCATCTGTGGAGGTGGCCCTTCGGGGGCTGACTAGCCGTTGAGGTGCCCAGATGATTTGCTGTTCCGGGGCACCTCACCAGAGGCGGCACTGGTGGCACTCAAGGTGGTTTTTGTGGATATTCGGTACTATATAATATGCCGCGAGCTCCAAACACCACCGGACCCACCCAGGGCCAGTGAAGGCGCGTAAATAAAGGCTTTTTGTTAATCAAAACTTTTCTATAGTAACATTATAAAGCGGAAATATTTGATTCTAGTCTTCGAATCTATTGGACCGGTTTGAAAAAATCTTTTAGCATGAAAATTCATCAACCATATAACATTTTATGAAAAGTTAGGAAACAGTTATGGAAATTACGATAATGTAACCAAGACCAAGGGTGCAAAAAAGTAACAAATGAAATCCTTATATAGCTGCAGAAATTGTTGACAACCAACCTCCAACAAAATAACGACAATCCATTTAAGGCCACGAAATACCCAAATTTCATCATAACGTTTTCAAACGGAACGTCAAAGTGTTCACAATAAAGTGATATTTGATTTACACTCGCTGGCACGTAAAGTGTGTGCGCTTGCGTCCTGCGTATTGCCTGTGGCACGAGCTTCTCACTTGTACAACGTTTCAGTATTACTGTTGTTGAAAGTTGCGAACTCAGCAAGATTTGAAGACATCGATGATAAAATACGAATTTGTAAGATAAATAAATAAATTTTCATTCCACACCAATGAAAAAACCCTAAAATAGTCTTATAAAATCCTAAAATTGACTTAAAGTGATATAATAATAATTACGGAAAAGTCCATAATTCAGTGATAATAAGAGCTGAATAGCTATTTTTTGTTTGAATGCGCTAATCTTAGGGAAAACGAGTTAAATTAGTAAAAATATATATTTATATTTAGTACTACATTCATGTAGAACTTAATTCGAATAATATTACATACATCAACTCGAATTGATAACCTCCTTTTTTGAAGTCTGCTAAATAATGCATTTTTTAACCCATAAATTTTGTATATTTGCTTAGAAGCCCTAACAGATTGTAATTGTGTCTAATTTGTAATTTTGATACTATATACATACGTGTCGAATTGATAACATCCTTTACTTTGAAGTTGGATAGTGAAGTCGTTGAAAAAACGACGGAAGAAACGACAATCAATAGAGTATCAAGCTCGGCAATACCGATATACCATTCATTGATAGACAGTTTGACTTGTTTATTGGAAATTTCCATGAGAGGCGAGAGTTGCAGGCGGTTGCATAAAGCGATATTAGCATGGCAATAGAAGGGGAATGTTGGAGTGGAGTTCAGATAACCAAATTGTACATGGATCATGCACAAAGTTGGCCGCCTGGAGGATAACGCAGTAAAGAACGTGCGGACGGGCTTAACGGCCGGTGAACTCAGCGCTCTTTAGTTTAACAATCTGTCTTATCACACCAGTTCTAGGGTCCTGTGCTAAGTAATTCAAGGACTTATGTTACAGACTTGTGTTATGTACTAGACATCGGAAACATATTTAATATTCTTACAGAAAGATATTATATATGTTAAAGATTTTTGGTATAGGAATACATATGCGTAATTTGAACCTGCGACTTTTGGTGTAACACACTCGGCATACCCCCTTAACTTACCACTGCGCCAGTCGGTCGTATTTCACGCCTAATCTAACTTTGCCTCGCTGTTTCACGCGCGTAATATCCATCCCAAGGGGACCATTCACTATTTTAATTTTTATGTTACGCCTACATATTTAACAAAAATTTCAATCAGTAAATTACATTTTTAAGTAATTATTTTTTTAACAGTTTTTAATGTTTTCCTACTTTTAAAATTACTGCAATAATTTTAGTAGTTACTGTAGTGCTTACTTTGACCGCCGTTTGTTTTGATACACAGTTAGCTGATCGTCGGGGACGATTTAATACCGACAACCTGCCATTACCTACCATTTAAAATTGTGTCTTTCGCACCGGCGACAGCATAGCGGCGGTGCCACTTTATGTCGGTGTAGCGGGAGAAACATCCTCCGTCGTGCCGGTCCCATTCGGCTGCAATGTAGCAAGGCCTTCTAGAATATTCTTTGCAAAAGGCGCTTACTTTTTGCAAAAGGTAGACAGAGTTGTGCTAGTACATCCACAACTCGTGAGTAGACATACTAGAACACCCACGATTAGCCAAGGTACTGAGGCCCATGATGGCACATTCCAATCCCGGACAATGTAATGCGCGCTCCGGATTATCTGAGAAACATTTAATAACAGTTGCCCGACCTGGGGATCGAACTTTACTCCACAGGCAAATTAATATTTCAGAATAAATATAGCATAGGGAGGGCAAACGAGCAAACAGAGACTTGTCGGCTAGCAACGCCCGTAGACATCCCAATTATTGTATTATTATTGCCACGCAGACGCATTGGTCTCTTTTCTTCCTTACATCCTCTTCCTCCTCTTATTAATGTGACACCGCCGTAAAGTGACGGCAACACTGTCGAGTGTTGTATACACTGTCGAGTTTAGTAACTTCTATACAAGAATAGCACATCTAGTTTAATTTCCTGTGGACATATTGGCAACGCACTCAAACAAGGCCTCTTAATTTGGGACTGGTACGGGAATTTGCGGTGGCTCAGCGGGCCACTGAACGTGCTATGTTGGGTGTTTCTTGCTCCGATAGAAGTCGTAACAAAGTTATATAACAGAAAACTAAAAGAAGAGGAGCGAGCTTCCTGAAGTGGCAATGGGTTGGTTACACACTCAGAAAATCAGATCAGTTCCGGAGTGGAGGCCGCGTTTGGCTGATTATTATGTGGAATCATCATTCCTGAATGGACAAGCATTAAATTGTATAACATAAAACGAAACTTCTTAAAATACATTTTAATGGGTGCATTTAATGGTAACACTTACGTTAACTAGACACTAAGTTTTGGCTAAAGGGACATACGTGCACTTAAAAAAATATTTATAGAAGAATTAACGGAATTGTACTTTATCACGAGCTGGTGCCCGCGACTTCTTTCGAGCATTTCTTTCGTTTTGAAAATAAATTTAGATAATTTCTTTTCGGGAAGATTCTACACCAGATATTCTAGTATTAAAAAAAAAAATACAACCTGTATGTTGCCCAGGCAGAAACAATGTCTGTAGTTAATTTTTTATAATCCTTCTCGTTCAAACTCTATAGTCTTCTTTATAATTCTTTATAATCCTGGTCATCAATTAACGCTAAAAACGCTCCGGTTGTGAGGATATTTATGACTAGCCAGATACCGAATAAGTGTATGATTTTTATTAAAAATACCGAAGCTAAAAAACGAACACTATAATTTTTACCTACTAATTGATAAAGAGATAAATATAATATCTATGTGTATGTACCAAGTTAATATAATATTTATTTTACTGTTAAATATAAATTATATTCTTAAACTTGCTTGTTTGTCCTCCATTTCCTCAGTTTTCCTCATAGCTAATACTCTATTCACAAAAGCTCCTTAGCATAAGCCTTTAAACGCTTTATTTTGAGAACCTACTAAGTAAACGAAATGAAATGAAAATGTTTTTATTCAAAGTAGAATTACAAACGCTATACTTTGAACTTCAAGAAATTGATTCCCTTAAATGTTTCTTTACTTTGTATTAAATTTCTATTATTTTAAGTGTATGATATTATTGTTTTTATTTGATATCATTAAGGTACACTTCCAATGTCTTTCAACTCTTTCTAGGGCTAGAGAGTGCACTTGTGTCTGAACATACACTTGTGCACTATAACAATATTATATCCTGCGCGTTGCTTTGTCCCTATAGAGACAACCGCTGTAGCTGAGATTCGGATGGGACATTATTTTTTGCTTATGAATATATGTTTAATTTGAAACTTTAACTTAAAATAGTACACTTCCTAATTATGATCAACCGTAGTGTAATTTCTCAGTATCAAAGCTACGAAACCCGCGTTGTATATAAAAGAACAACCTCAAGTATCCCTTCTTTTGGTTTGGGGGTTCAGAAGAAAACATCGAGGGCGCACAACAGAAGGCCCTGTTAGGACGTCTCCCGGGACTTTATCCAATCTCTGCAACTTCAATGGCTCTCCGTTAATACCGGACTTTGTTAAATGCGTGTCCGTTATATCACAAATTTCATCTGGTGCAAGTCGGAATTGGCAAAATAGCTTTTACATTATAACAGATCGTATCTATATTTCAATATCTATTTATTATATTTACTGAATCTGTGTGGTACCTTGAAACGAAAACACCGTCATTTTAGTAGTGTTTACAAATAAGATCTTTCAACTAAACTTCCCACTACTAGTGAGGAAGGGGTAGTGCCACGCACATTGCATGACACTACATCCTCCTATGCAACGGAATTGGGACGGCACGACCGGGGAGGTGCCTCCCGCTCACATAATACCGGTGTAAACTGACATCTTCAGTATCGCGTTACGTGCGGTGTGTAAGTAGCCGGTGGCCCATTTAGGGGGGTAAGGAGGGTAACGCATCGGCATAGTAATTACGTGGATGTTCTTGAGTAACGGTAGTTGTAAAAACGCTCCGATTGCTCGTTTTCCGGAGGGCAAAAAAATATTCTATGAAAAAAAAAATCTAGTATAATTTCAAAATGTCATGTTATAGGTACTGTCGTTTCGGGTTTTTAAATTTTATTTTTATCAATCGTTATTTATAGTGTCAGTCAAGTATTTGTTAGTAAATAAAACTTTCCGCTTTTTTTTGCATCACGAGATAATAAATACATGACGTCATCAACAATGTATCATGCATGCTTCTTTGACACGTCATGTCGTCTTTATGAGTTAGACAAATATTTAAATTCATGCCGGCATTATTTGCGTGTTTTGGTTTTCTGATGATTTCTGAAGATGTTGTGCATATTGCTCAATGAACGCAAGGAACATTTACTTTTTGAGAGCTTTTGATCACCTTTCCATACATTTTAGATTAGTGACTAAAATCAGAACACAAGAGCGCTCCTATTAAACGCTTAAAACTTTTCCTAAACAGGTCCACAGTCTTCACTATAGTCATAACTTCATTCTTAAGTAGCTTGTTTTAAAACTGCTCGAGTTTACTGCAAGCGCTTTAGTAAAACAACGATCATTAGACGCGCCGAGCAATGAATACAAGCCCGCACAACGTAAACATCGCACGCTTGCTAACGTGAAATTAACCTCCAACTGTTTCAAAACTACGGAGCTTCAGACATATCAGGTTAAACTTAGCTAAAATATTAGCATTTCACATTATTTAATGAGCTATAGTAAATAGTAATTAGGCAACGTTTACTCTGAAGGTAACTGTTATAGAAACAATATTACTTACTAATCCGGGACGACGGCAGAATGTCATCGCGGATGTCCCGCACACGGCACGCATAGTGAGTATCCGTCCTTTATGCCATGACGTCCCACAACTCGAACAGATCACTCGAAGTGCACCATAAAAGCATTTTCCTGGTACTGAAAACAATATGACGGATGAAAAAACATTTTATTACTAAGAACAAAGTGACTTATCATTTAATCCCGGATGAGGGATAAGGGAATTTACGTAATTTCGAACATCGTGAAAATGTAACATCGTGCTTTATACAACCTACTTTGATCTATGTTTGGCAGGTTACACACGGTTATACAACATTACTTAAGCGTTAGTACTTGGAGTAATGTTTTAATAATTCCAAAATATTACTTCCACTCGTCCCACACCTGGAAATTATACTTACAAAAATGTGCAAGTGTCACTATTATTGACAGCGCTTCGTTAGCATTGATGTATGGACGCGGTGTCACTTAGTCTGTTAGTAATGCCGAAGTTACGAAATCTGTAGAAAACTGCAATTACAATGATATCTGCAGTATAATCTATACTTATTATAAAGTATAGTCCCCAAAGGCTGTCTGTCTGCATGTGATAAATTTTCTAAAAATCTACTGAAAGGATTCTCATACTGTTGTCATCCATGAATACAGCGATTCCCGTGGAAGATTTTTGTGTATAACTTTACTTAACTAAGGTAACAATACTGCACATATTATTCACGGGCGAAACTGGAGCAGTTCGCTAGTACATGATAACATGTGAAGATTAAGATCATAAAAAATATGTCTCTGGATATCTGTGGGCGTTGGTGATCTCTTGCCATCACGTGCCCCAAGTGCTCGTTTGCGATATAATAAACAATAGCTGGCAGTTATTTTTCACTCACGCAACTGTCGCTGCGCTACAGTTATAAAAACGAAATCTTTCAGCTGTTTAAAACCCTCGTTAAGCTGCAAATGAACTGCGTATGAAATAATAACAAATTGACAACGAAATTAAAAGCTTTAATTTCATTGTTCAAATATCGCGGACTGTAATATTCCTGACACATTATACCTCGGGCCAATTTAAAATATGTACCGGGGACAACCTTATGTAAAGCGAGGAAGATTAATGAATTCCCGCAGCGCACTGTATTTACGTTAAATTAACCAGTCGCGTATTTAAATTAACCAGTTACAAAAAGCTGTATTCAATTAGATTCGTATTAATTAATGAACATTTTTATTTATAGAAACGCACAGCCTGTAATACCAACTGTAAGATAGTGCAATTTTTTTTGAACCAAATAGCGCAAGTGAGTTCTAACAATGTCCAGTAAATCTCTTCGTATTAATTGATGTATATTTTTGAATCTAATTACGAAATTAATTTGAATTAACTTTGAAGGAACAAAATAAATAAAAAGATTAGTAAGACGTTCAATCGTACCAGTTTTTATAAATAAAAAGCTGTCCCGGAGATACGTTGCCATCCTTTCTCGTCCATGTGCCACCGTAAACTCCAACACCGTACAAAAGGCGACAGCATAGTTATCACTTTCCTGCGGTATCATGTGAGCGATAAGTTAAAGATGATATTTTCATAACGAGAAGTAATGATGATGAAGATTATGATGATAATAAAGTAAATGTGATCTATACTCATATTATAGAGAGTAAATGTGATCTATACTCATATTATAGAGAGTAAATGTGATCTATACTCATATTATAGAGAGTAAATGTGATCTATACTAATATTATAGAGAGTAAATGTGATCTATACTAATATTATAGAGAGTAAATGTGATCTATACTAATATTATACAGAGGAAACATTTGCCCGACATACGTTATTCTGTCATAGATATAATGTCATTACTATGACATTGAATAATCATTACGATGAATTTATAAATATGTTTTTTATTTACTGTCTCTTTTCGTAAAATATCGGGTCGGATTGCTAGTGTTATATTAAACACTGGTTGCTTCTATAAGTCGCTTGTGTACACCGCGCATTACCGATTCCAGTAATTAGCTTTATTTGTATAAGCCTGATATGAATTAATAAAATTGTTACATTGTTTACGAATTGGTAATTATATGTGTACATAATACTAGTTCTGCCACGCGGTTTTACCTGTCTCAAAACTGTACTCTGAGAATCATTCAAATATTTCGGTATAAAAAGACTTAAATTATATCAGTCTAGGTGGTAGCCTAAACCTGAGCCAAAATCATGTAAATTCGTTCAGAAAATAGCACAGAATAGGATATGTTAGGATGGGATAGTATCCCCGCCATGGTTCAAGCCTTGTCGTGAAGGAGGGGCTCAATAGCCTGGGATGAACCCAGGCGAAGCCAATTAAAGCGAGAGTGCTGCTCATGCTTCCCCTCTTATAAGAAGAGGGGACTAAAGGGAAGGGTGAAGTGGCGCTCTTTGGTATCCCTCTTATAAGGAGGGATTAAAAAGCACAAAGGGAAGTGTTTTGCTCACGGGGCACGGGGAGAGGACGGGAACCTCACCCCATTGCAATGTTCCAAGATTGATGGGGTAACCCTTCTGTGGGGGAGGCGTCAGTCACGTAGGGGGCTGACTAACCGTCGAGACTTTTTTTATAGCATAAGAGTGTGGCAATTATGTTATGAAACTTAAATATTTTATAAAAAAAAGTATATCTGTCATCTTTGACTGTAAGGCTTAATGTGCTCTGTGTTGAAGAAATGTCACTCTTTTTCCTTTTGCCGATGGCGAGGATGGATATAATTGCGGTGGCTGACGCTATCTGCCATCGCCAAATCGTAATTAAATAGTTTTTTATATTCCGCCGGGAACCTGCATATTCGCGTGCACGTTATAACCTACATATGCACGAATTAATATTCCATTAAAAGGGTGAATACATGATTTCTTACCGACGCCATGTTTCATTGTTGCTTTGATGTTAAATTCTATTTAATTGTAACTGAGTATATATATATTGCATGATTTTATTTGGCTCATGAAGCCAAGAGAATGTTAATCTTATTGGTTGTGTGTTCCTTTTCAGAGCTCTACTCATTTTAATTTTAATTTTTCTTTTTATTAAAGACTATATTATTCAAATATATTGAATGTAAGGAATGAAGGACAATCAACACAATGAAGGAAAACAAACAATAATTAATAACAATATAATTATATATAAACGACCGTCCAAGTTGCAGCCGGGAGTCTCGGATACTTCATACCCTCACTTTATACTAACCAATATCAAAAACTGTATCAATTCCATTGTTGTGCTTATAATATTTTAAGTTTGTTCATGATGTTGAATCTGGAAAGACCAATTAAAATAAATGTATTTTAAAGATCAACTAAATCTTGATAATCCTTTAACCCCCTTGTTGACCCCCTTATAGAATGTTATAGAACATAAATTGTCACAAGAGAGCAAACGAACAATCGGAGCCTTTTGATGACAACCGACGCCCTTGGACATTCACGTGATTGCTACGCCTTGCTTGCCATCATTCCCCCTTCCCATGGGTCACCGGCTACTCATAGACCACACGAAACGTGACAGCGACGCTGTCACTTTATGGTGTGCTCCAATGGTTCGTAGTTCCGGTGCACCTCATCAAACGCGGTACTGATGGCACTTTTTTTTAAATTAAATTGGCACCGGTTCGATCCTTTCCCTGAGTAAAACAATTAAGTGTATGTAACAAAATTGAACAGGAAACATTTGTGGAAAACTGCTGAACACCAAGCCGAAAGGGACAATTTGCATTTTATTAGCATGATAAAATAAAATCAGAAAGAACGAAGAGAATCAGAATAAAAATGTGTTTATTCAGGTATATAAGCGAGGAGGTCGCAAATAAACTTCCAGTCACATGTACTATAAATAATTAAGATTTCTATGCCTTGAATGATACTCGGAACATAACGAGGTTATTTTTTATTTCAAATTCAAAGTACTATATCTACGTCTCAAAATTTACCAAACTGGACGTAAAAGTGCGTTCTACTTTTAAAAATTTTATATCAGTTAGAGCCAAGTTTGACAGATACCGGATTTCATTAGACTGATATTCCAATACCTTTGTTAAATTTTTTCCCCGGCGGACGGAATGGTAAAAAGGTATGCGTTGGATTGTAGACATGTAAGGAGCATTACATTACTTCACGTCTCGTTATCATATTCGCATTATCTAATTAAGGTAATTGTCATACGCTTTGGCGGCGTAACAGTGTGTGCCGATGCGGCATAAAAGCATTCATCGCGTTGTTAAAGAAACATTTAAGGTAATGCGGATTAAAATTAAGAATGAATGATGTCAACATTGCAATGATCCCGAAGAGGAAACGATCGAGAGTATGCAAGCGCGTGCTCGGAGACTCTCTAGCTTGAGCGGGGCATAGGATGCTAAATGGAGCAGCAGCTCTACACGGAAATTGGGCCTGTCAACGTTCAAACAAAAGGCATGGTGGAACGTTGCGTTGAACGCAATAAAACATATTTCGATGTTCACGTAATTTAAATGATGTGGGAAATATACCCAAAGGTTTTATTTAATGTCACTGTAATAACATTTACAGCCACTAGAATCGTCATCAGCGCGTTTATTGACGAGTATTATTTATACAACATATTGTTCAGAGCTATCGTAGTACTGAATGCGGGGCTAAACAAAATAGCCACATCATTTTTCATCTAAAAATGTATATAAAGTTGAACGTGGCTAGAATGTTTTACATATAATGAAGAAGTGAAACTGATGTGTCAAAATCTTTTTTAAGGTTTCTTCCTCGGCTTGGACGTACACTCCTGACAGTGTGGTCGTGGTCATGAATTGTCTGATTTGTCGTGGTTGGCTATTGATATTTGTCTCCAAATTTCTCTGTGCAGCATTACGTGTACATTCGGTGATGGAACATGTTGTTTTACTAAAATCTGTCCATCTTATGGCGTATCAGCTAAGGCTCCATACACCAAGGGAAGAAACTGTTCGTCTGTTAACCTGTCACCGGGTGTATCTCATGAGTCGTGATAGCTTGACTATTGGTGTATTTCGGTTTCCGCTATGAGAACGAACAATAAAAATTGGCAATTCATAATTAGATCGCTGAAAAAAAGCCATTACAAGTTATATGTATACATTTCTATACTCTAATGTGTGCAGTGCCAATTATAAGTTTGTCAACACATATAAGTTGTAATGTGTACGGCACCCTCAATGTACAATTGCGACTTTCTTTTTATTTTGATTACATATACACAAAAGACTAGACATCATCCCGCGGTTCAAGCCGCAACTAACTTATCTGTAGTGGCATGGTTTATAGTATATACATATCCCTCCTTGATACCTGGACTCTTCAATACAAAGTAATCTCTTTGGCCTATGATTTTATTACTGCTCGTAAAAGAAATTAAAAGGTACAATTTATGTGTTACTTTTCTAAATGGATTCATGTAGAAAAGTAAATTCAAGGCCAATAGAAAAAAATGCTACTTCGTGGTGCGTGTCTCTTTAAAATTCATACAATTCTGGGCGATGGCAGAGAATGATATGGGAAACATTTATTAGAGCTTCATTTTATTCATTAGGGCTTCAGAAACGTCTATAGAGAGCATATTTGTGTCACAATTTATTCTGGCCGCGATAATAAATTAGCTGTTACAAACACTCCCATATCTGTATGCATCGCTCCCATCTGCGGGAGATAGTAAGCTCGATCCACCTTTCAATCGTCTCGTCCTATCTAGTATCTTCGCTTGGAGCACTGTCCGAATGTACACAATGTCCGAAAAGTAATCCATTTTTTTATGAGGAATATACGAACCGGTACCACAATATCTAAATGCAAAAAGCGACGTCACCATTACATCCACATGTATCAAAAGTTACAATTAAAAATCGACGACCAAAAAAAAAGGTGTTTGAAGTAATCGCTGCTTGTGTTTCTATAAGATAGCTTCTTGTCAAATTGTAAAACTCTGCATTATCACACCGCAAACGGAGGTCGAAATTCAAAAGAAAATAACGCGGCGGCCATCTTACTTGCGTGTGGCGTGGTTTACGCCGAAGAGAAGATATATTGACCTTCTTCAACACAGAGAACATTAAGCCTTACAGTCAAAGATATACTTTTTTGTAAAATATTTAAGTTACAAACATAATTTTTATGATGTAAAATTGTAAAATGTTAAATTATGTACATTGCCAATACGACCTAAAATTATAGGCGTCAGTTTGATTTTGCAAAAGTGTTTGTTTATGTATTGGCCGACATCTAATTTAAACTTTTCGCAAGTAAATTAACTAAAATAATTTAAAAAGTAACTGTACAATGATTGAACGAATTATATTTTTGATGTTAACTTCACCCCACGTGAGCGAAAGGTCTCAATGGTCGAGCCGGTCGAATTTGGGCGCAATGCAACATGGAAATGGCAATGCTCTTACAAAACAATATAATATAAGAGAAATAATTTCACTAAAATAGCGCTTGGATTAAAGATGACAGATATACTTGCTCATGAGTTAGCCTATACTAATATTATGTAGAAGAAACACTTTTTGTTTGCTTATTTATTTGTTTGTTTGTCTGCATTGAATAGGGTCTAAAACTGATAGACCGAATTATTAAACCTTTTGCCAATAGACATCTACATTACCTACATGGGTTATGTAATATTTTCTAAAATGATGTAGCAATTACATTTTGCGTCTTAAATATTTATAAAAAAGTATATCTGACATCTTTAACTGTTAGATTGAGGTTGTACTTGGTGTCGAAATAATGACACTTTTTTTTTAGGTCGTGGATGACGGAATGATATCAGACGCTATCTGCCATCACCAAATCATAATAAAATAGTTTTTTATTTTCCGCCGGGAATCTATATATTCTTGACAAAATATGCTAAGAACAATAAATGATCACATATAAAAGAGCGAATTCATGACTTCTTGCCGACGCCATGTTTCATATCTTACGTTTTAAAATCTTTATTACTGTTAAAATGTCTTAATTCTCTTATGTGTGCATTTTGATAGTAGTATTTACATGACCTGTATGGCTAAACTAACGCAATAATGATACGGTCTATCAAATTAATAGCCATATAGGTCATGTAAATAACCATATCAAAATGCACACATAAGGGAATTAAGACATTTTAACATTGATAAAGACAATGCATCGACTAGTGTTGTAGAGCAACACCACATGTAACAAAAAACTATAATGTACATAGACAATGCATCAAGTAGTGTCGTAGAGCAACAGCATAGGTAGTACATGCAAAAAATAAAAACAATTTATCATGGATAACAAATTGTAGCAATTATATTTTGCTACTTAAATATTATATAAAAAAGTATATCTGTCATCTTAAACTGTTAGACTGAGGGTGTACTCGGTGTCGAAGAAATGACACTTTTTCTTTTGCTGGTCGTGGAGGACGGAATGATGGCAGTCGCTACCTGCCATCACTCCGTCCATAGTATAAATACGGATGACATAGAAATGTGGAAATATGAAAACGCTAGTTGTACAGCGATGAGGATTTATGATCATATACCACGGAATATTCAAGATATGATGCTTGCTTGTTTTAAAAATATTTATTTGGATTATTTTTAAGAAAATCGTATTATAAATATTACTGATTTAATGATAAAATAATTTTACAACCGTTAGACCATTTATTTTCTTTCCTGAATTATATTGCAAATGTAGTTACTAAAATTAATTTTATTATGTAATTGACATCTATATAATATATAATCTTTGATAAATTTTGACATAAAAATATTTATTGGGACCATAAAGTAAACAAAGCATGTGTCTATGCTTAGGACATGGCTACAGTCTAGGATCTAGTTAGAAATTGTTAAAAAAGTTTAGAAACTGGCAGAATATGTTGGAGACTAACTTACAACTATTCCATCTACTTATGTACCCGTACTAAAGTAAAGTTATCCCCGAATAGGTAGGCAGAGGTGTGCTAGAACATGCAGTCGTAAGTCCAGTAGATATAATAGAACACCCACGATTAGGCAAGGTACTGAAGCCCATGACGTCATAGGTGGCAAGCCTATGGCCACTTCGGGCACATTCCATTTCCGGACAATGTAATGTGTGTCAGAATAATCTGAGAAACATATACTAACTCAATAAATAATAACAGTTACCGGCCTAGGGATCGAACCCAGGAGCCCACGCGGCTAATGATCTTAACCCGCACCGTTACACCAGGAATGCGATTAATTCGATCCATATTCAAGCAAATTAAACATTTTCATTCTTTCTTTCTTTCTTTAGGCATTACATCAACTGTTAGGCCAGTTTCATATCTGTCTGGGAGATTCGTGTCATCCCACCGGTCCCAAAAATATCTGCTTCATGTGTTGATGGCGAGGTGAGTACAAAAGTTCAAACTATAATTTACTTCAAATCTATACGAGGTAACGATGTTGTCAAAAATAAATACCTATTAAGTAATAACAATAAATAAATAACGATAAGATTAATAAGATATAATGCTTAAAATCACCACCAAAAGATTCAGTACTAGGAACACGTTTCCGAAAAAAAAAAGTGTAATTAATGCTATCTATCACCATTACGGACGACGTCTTCTGCTGGACATAGGCATATAATTAATAAAGCACAAAGACGAAACATCATTTATATTGTATATAGGTATATAACTAGTTGATCAATTACAGCAAAACTAAAGTAAAATGTTACAACATTATTCTGAAATAAGCGCAAACATATGAGCACATTTGTGAGGCTAATGAAAACGGAATTACCACACATCAAAATGTTATATATAGTGCTAGTGGAAATGCCAAGTTGAAGTGACGCCGTTAAAGTTATAATCCACTTACACAAAACGAAGTTCTTCATAAACGTTACGACGGCTGCACTGCGGCATTTGAAATCGCAGGTGCTTACAATTTTTTATTACAGAGTTTTGATACGCCTTTCGCAAAGCTATGGCTCGGTCACCTTACATATGCTTACACAGCAATAAGACATATGACTGACAGAATGACAAACTCACACACCGCTTACGGAAACGAGCCCGGGTTCGAATCCATAAGTAGAAGTAATAAAACGCGATATTAGAGAGCTCTAAAAATAAAAATTAAATTATTATCACGGCTTCTAGCCGATTTGAAGCGCTAATCGACCCCACCCGTCAGAGGGTGGGGGAGGAGGCCGGCCTCCTCTGACAAGCCAAACCGAAAGACGAGCTCAACTTTTCTTAAACACGTCCCGTAACAATAATTGGCATCGTGCGCGCGCCGTCCCACTAGCGTGGGGAAGGGGACCACTCCCCCTTTACGGTCCCAAAAATAACCACGATAGGGTAATGTCCACTAAAATTCCGGTTTGCTTCTTCCCATCTGCGGGAAAAGAGGGGGGTCTGTCCCCCTATCGTCTGTCTATAACCAGAAGACAAAAAGTCTTCCGTAATCAGTCGAACTGTTAGGGCTGGACAAGTGCCGCCAATCCCTAGGTAGGTCCCTCCGAAAAAAAAAATGGCTCGGTCACTACATTAAATCACTAAAGTCGTAGATTGTAATACATACATGTATCAGCTCTACTTTACTAAATGTATGTATGCGGTATGGAAGATTCGATTATACTCCATTCTCTTTGCCATTAAGAAGATGACGTGAAGATGTATTGTTGAAACATTCAGTTGCCGTCTCATTTAATAAGGTTTAAGTCATTGAAGACGATTGAGTTGCGTTTTCTGGTCGTGATCGTCACATCCTTCACCCAGGGTCGGTTGGACGGCGCATAAGTCCATTTTACCTGCAATAAAATAATCACATACACTTGCTTCTGTGAATTACATCAACTAAAAAACTATCAATAGATTTAGTGAAATTTAATGAAAGTTTCGTTACATATTTTGTAAAGTTTTATTATTATTATTAGCATGACATGACATGATGATTCATGTCTCTCTACTCACCTTTCACACCACTTTGTTTAGAGACAGATTGGACCAATCGTTTCGAAAGGAGTCCAGCTCATCTCGCCATCCCTGACGGGAATTGCCGCGTGGTCGCCGGGCATTCTGATATGTTCATTTAACCCAGAAATGCCAGCCACATAGACATGGCAGCGTCCCGAGTGACATCCGTTATCCCTGTTTTGAAACCTATTATGGTATTCCAAGCCCGGTATATCAATTTGATACCCAGAATATTTCGCTCCATGGATCTCTGGCAGATCGCGAGAACGGATCTCTGCTGAAGTGTCATGTCAGCGACCATGTTTTGGAGCCGTTTGCAAGTATAGGTAGTACGCATATGTCCATGAGCTTCCTCTTAAGGGATAGTGGAAAATAGCCCTTGATTAGGTGTAAAATTTTAAGTACAATAAAATAGCTTCTTATGTGGTTGTATGTCGACGATCATTGTGCGTCAACATAAAGTGATAAAAATGTACAAAAAACTGCAAAATGTTGGCATGGAGTTAATGATTAAAGCATCAACACATATCATATACCTGTGTGTGTAAGAACATTAGTGATTTCTATATGAGAGGCGATAATCATAATAGAAATACAAGAAACAGATAGCAGAGTAAGGGATTGTTTTCAAGGCCAATGTGTATGCCTCTATCCTAGATCCGCTTGAAAGTTCTCAATTAATAAATTTAAAATAGTAATTAAAGTTAAACTACACGTGTGTGGTAAGCAAATTATAACGTTAGTGTAGTTTATGACTGATATTAGACCTTAGGAATAAGTAGATTATGGCGAAAATAAATTATATGAAAGGAAAGAAAGCATTTATTTGACAACAACACTAAATACATCGGCAATAGATTAAGACAGAGCAATAAATAGAAGTAAGAAAGCTTAGTGTGCCTTTAGGTGCCAAAATGGTTAGGTGCGTCATAAGCTAGGCACGCAATGCATCTCCACCATGGTTCAAGCCTTGTCGTGGTGGTAGGGCACAGTAGCCTGGGGTGATCCGAGACACCTTGGGCGAAGCCAATTGAACCGAGGAGGAAACCTCCTCGGTTCTATTGGCTTCGCTCTTGGAACCCCTACTATAAGAAGACCGGACTAAAGAGCAGGAGGAGGTGCCGTTCTTTGTACCCCTCCTATAAAAAGAGGGGACAAAAGAGCTGTGGAGGCGGCGTCGGTCCCTTCGGGGGCTGACTTGGCGTTGGAGGTGCCCTAATGATTTGCTGTTCCGGGGGGGTCTCACCAAAAACAGCATTGGTGGCACTCATGGTGGTTTGTGTGGGTACTCGGCATTATATAATGTGCCGCGAGCCCCACACACCACTGGACCCCACCCAGGGCCAGTGAAGGCGCGTTAATGCGTTTCCCCGCGTCAAGAAAAAAGGCATGCAATGCATGGCGCCTAACACCGGTTTACAACCTCGCCAATTTGCGTCTTCTGTATGTCGTGCCCAGCAATGAGAGATAAAAGCAATTAAACATAACAATAACAATGAAATAAATAAATGTTACAAAAATATGATTAAAATAAATTTATAAATAAAAAAAACTATTTAAGCACATTTAAATCGCCACACAAATACTTACATATATACATATACACAAACACATTATATTACAAACATACTTATAAGGCTGTCTTAGTAAGCAGCGCCCCGCGGTTTCAACCATGTAACTTCAAAAAATTCCACTTCACTTCATTTAGTTTCTAAAAATCCTTTCTTAGTACTTAGTCACTTACACGTCGAAAGGAACCTCTGTATCAAATTATAAGTTTCTATGTGCATATAGTATTTTCCGCTGTGTCATGTATACCAGTCGGTCAATCAGATTGAACGATGAGACCCGCTGAATTTGTTTCATGGGTTACTCTCGGGTCAGACCTAGGTCTGACACGAGAGTAACCGGTGAAACCGGCAACCTAATCCTATCATTGAACCGATAGTAGGTTGCCGACGTTCAGAAAGTAATCTTTGTAATTCTATTTTGAATACAGATAATTTTCATTATACATTTTATGTCTGGATGCTCAATACTGGTATTGGTCAAGTTCTACTCAAATCTAAATTGGGGTTTTCTGTTTCACTATAGTAAGTAAAGGCAGATTAAAATAGGACTATGCTTCCTGAAATAATGGCGTCTGTTATCTTGCGTATGGTAAACTACAGTCTCTGTACCCTCCGCTACAGCGACTCTTCATTATCAGATTATATTGTGCGCCATAAATTTATTCATAGCCTACGACACTCTAGAACGACGTGGTTTTGCTGAATTGATAGTACTTGTTAAATCTTGCCGGCGAGCCTGAATACATCCTGTATACTATGGCACAAGCCATGTGCAAGGGAAATACTGAATCAATATCCATTGGCTAGATAACAATAGGCTCACTAAGCCTTTTTTTTGGTGACGAAGGGGAACACATTTATGCGAAGTGAGGTCCACCACGGAACCTCCCGACAATCGCACGCACGTCTGGACAATCCGGCAGCTATTACAAGCCGTGGACTTGGCATGACGGTCCCCGGCTACGAACACCTGGAGGGGGGCTAGCTGCCCCACAAGTGGCCTCAGAACTTCGAGAAACTGTTCTTGGGCCGTCAGATTGCGGTTCGGAGAGAAGTAAACCCCTACGAACGCAACTTCTCCCCGAACCGACCGAATTGACTACGAAGGCGGGGGGGGAGCCGACAGGCCGCACCACGATCGCCACCGAGCCGCCGGTGTCCCCAGCCCAGCTGGAGGGCACGGCGTCCGGCTCGGCTACGATCGCGACGTCTATCGCCCACTCCGCCGCCGCACGAATTGCAGCCTTCCACCTTTGCCACCGCAGTCACCAGACGCTCTGTGGTGACCGCGTCACTCAGGACCGAGAGTCTTAAGTCAGGCGTTTTCTCGGGTCTGATTACTTCAGCCTCATCACTGAGCACCTCCCGCAAGCGAGTGGCGAGATTGTTCGCTTTCTTGCCGCTCATGGAGCCGGGCAGCTCTATGAGTCGCGCCCGCTGGCCGACTGTCGAATCCGGAGCGGACCGATATCCAACTCCTTCAAATCCACCGCCCCATCCTGGACGTTTGTTGTTCAACAATAGCATACTTTATACCACTCAGCGTATCATGGGAAGAGCTATGCTTGGTATTTTTCTGCGAAATATTGTCCGAAACTCGGAATTTCACGGGAGAACCAGGGTTCCGTTACCCTGGTTCGAGGTTGATAGTGACCGTGAGCTATGGCTCTCTATAGGCGAGGCCTGTGACCAGCAGTGGACGTCGTCCGGCTGATGATGATGCCGTATTGGGTAGTTTCCAATATTTTACAAAAAGGTTGAGGCACATTGTTATCTTTTGTGATAATAAATAAACAAATACATAATGCATGCATCATAGATATTTTTTAATTGTATAATAATGTGATATTATTTCTTATATGTTTAATTGTATGGAAACTTGACGCCTATTTGAGGCTCAGAAAGCTTTTCTTTGCTGCTTTGCTCTGAAATTAAGTAGCATTCAATGATAATATTCTATGTGTGTTTTAGTGCTTTTATACCCGTTACTTTTTTTTTTTTTTTGCCTTAACTTATATTATATTCATATCTATTCTGTCTGTCTTCACATTTATCCCTTTTCCGGCTCTTCCTCTTGATATTCCACTCGAGTACATCCTGAATCCCATCGGGATATGATAATGAGGGAACAGCACTTTAATATGTCCTGCGCAGTTGGCTTGTCTTTATAGAGTTGACCGCTGTGGCCAACATTCGGCAAGGACGACGACAAATATATTTTTATGTAGCAAGGTACATGTTTTAAAATTAAATTTAGAGTCTCTATACATAATTTTTATCGTGAATATTACAGAAAAAATTCTAAACTCAGGCAACAGTGTACATCATATTGTTTTTTTTTGTTTTATTTTATATTATACGTATTATAACTTTGAGTTTATACAATCTTACATTAATGTCAATAAATTAACTGAATCATATACTAAACAAACATGGCTGGATCAATGACAACTGATACAGTTTAGTGGACAGGCTCGGTTACAATAAAACGTTAACATTAATTACCTCTTCAATTAAAGAAAGCTGACTAAAAAATAACACACACACATACACACATATCTACACTCCAGTTCCCCTATTAGGGTAGGTAAGAAAAAATCCTTTTAAAAATCAACTTACAAAATATAAATGTATGATATATTTTAAAATTGTATGAAATCCAGAGAATTTAGCGGCTCTCTGGCGGAGACCACCAACTCTCACTACGTTTCTCTTTAGTTTAACGCAGTCAATCGCCTGAGATAAAAAAAAAGAAAATTGTCTCCAGTCTCGTAATGCCCCAGTAGACGTGGACTCGGACTGATGTTTGAACAAAGGCTGCGATTGCTTTAGAGTAACTTTTAACATTTCAATAAAGTAAGATAATTACATTCATTCGCATACATTGTTCTATTATGTTCTCTCTTTTCTTCAGGAATCGTCCTACGATATAAAATGTTTCTTTTAAGGTACCTTTACAAGGCTACGTTTTATTTTACAAAACGTTTGCAGTGTTGTGACTCTTGACGATTTACTATAATAAAACGGCTTTAGTGGATTTTATCACAGTTTATTAAACACTTTACTGTCCCGACCCTTGGTGATCCGTTGAAGATGTTCACGGGCTTCTCCAAAAGATTGACTGTCGCGCTTTGCCACGGGGGTACGTGAGAGATCAAGACGATCGTGCACTCCACAATAATTTTTAAATTGATTTGTATTATATTTTAATTAAAACACTAGCAGCGGCTAGACGCTGCTAGTGTTTTAATAAACACCAGGGTTTCATCGTAATATCGTTAAATTCCATATAAACTTCTTGATTGATTTCTAAGAATCCTCTCTTAATATTTAAGTATTTTTTATTGAAGTGTAAGTATAGCACAAAAGGAATCGCTGTACCAAATTTCAAGCTTCGAGGTACTGTAAAGTTTTTTGCGGTGAGGAGGCAGCGGGAGAGAGGGTAACACATCTGCATGACAATAATGCAGGTATCTATAGGCGTAGGCAGTCACCAAAGATTTTGATTACTCGTTTGCCTTTATTATACTATAAACACTATATATCATACTATAAAAGAAAATTCGAGACATGTACCCTCTCATCAGGAATGTAGCAAGCGCGTCATAGTAAAAGTGTCCTACTACCTACTCTTAAGGGTAGCAGTATTCCTAATTTGTGACACAAATTACTGAAAATTAGGAATAAAAACATTATGTGAAGTTACCAATCCTCTGCAGAACCGTGTCACATCTCGCAGACATCTGTGGCGTCATAACTTCACGACCAATTTTCTTCGGAAGATAACTAAATGTTATTTAAACTAGAGTCGTAGGTAAAATTTAAAAAGTTTTTTTTTCTATTTATACGTGTGCTTACACAGTCTTATGTAGAACCTAAAAAGCTTTTATTATTTTTAACTTTTATATTGTGTATTTCTGCGTTGCATCCATATCAAGCATTAATTACCCGCAGATATACTACTATTATTTATATACAAATATACTACTATTATACTATATACAAGTTTTAAGTATTACTACTATATGCAAGTATACTACTATTATTTAGAGCGAACATTTGATTGTTTGTTTGTTTGTTTGCATTGAATTCGAAACTACTGGATTAATAAAATATTTTACCATTAGAAAATTATACATTATTAATTATAAACATAGGCTCTATATAAGTGCCCCACTATGGTTCAAGCCTGAGAAATTTAATTTATTGTCATTGTAAAAAAATCAGCAGAAACTGCATTCGTAGACAACGAGACCGAAATTAAAAAAAACACAATTTTGATTTCTTTGTTAATCAAGGAATTTTGTGAAATATCCATGCAAAGCCGAGACGGATGGATTGATAATTTAGTAGGCATGGTATCTATGACGATCCATGCTAACGAATTTTTCAAATGCGGCCTCAACGATTTCAGGCGAGGAATCAGGTAAATTTATAAACGACCAGGGCATCGATTATTGTCCGCAAACGAGAGATACGCGTCCCGATAGTGGACTAACATCAATAAATTTAATTATAATTCCTTGGTTGCATAGGCCGGCCCCTCCTTCCTCTGTCTAACATGGGGGTAGCTCATACCCCATATTAAAGGTTGGAAACGGCGTGTTTATTCTGAAAGAGCTCGTCTACCATGACTGTGTGGTGTGCGTGAGTGTGTTACATAGTTGTAAATGACTTGATGAGTCCAGTCCATAAATGATAACCGGAACCAATGACGAGGGCCAGTAGAGCTAGATATGAAATCCCATCACAACCTTGTCCTCTCTGAGCGTTACTGGACTTATATGGTCAGAACTATAATTTTAGGAAAAATTTGCAGTAAATTATCTGTAAAATTGTAACTTTTGTCTTCTGGTTATAGGTTGATGATAGGGGGACAGACCCCCTCTTTTTCCGCAGATGGGAAGAGATGAACCGGGTTGATTGTGGGCGCACCCTATAGTGATTATTTTTGGGACCGAAAAAGGGGAAGCGGTCCCCCTCCCCACTCTAGTAGGACGGCGCGCGCGCGATGCCGTTTAAGTTGCGGTGTCATGGATAAGGATAATTGAGCTCGTTTAGTGTTTGGCTTATCTGAGGAGGCCGGCCTCCTCGCCCCCCCCTCTGACGGAGGGGGTCGATTTGCGCTACAAATCGGCAAAAGCCGTATTCTTAATTTATTTATTATTAAAGCTCTCTAGTCCCGTTATTTTATTTCTATCAATCTAAGCTCTCGACTTACGGATTCGAACCCGGGCTCGTTTCCGTAAGCGCTGTGTGAGTTTGACATTCTGTCAGTCATGTTATAACTATATCACTATATGTAAGATTTCATCGCTCGACCGATACGAGCGGCGTATATCGTATTGGTTCTAGCAGGGGAGAATGCATTTATGCACTGTCCAACCGACCCAAGGGGGCCTGAAGAGTTTGTCGGGTCAGGTCATGTAGCGATAGCTACTACCTACTATCAACAAAAAACCTGCTATCCGTAGGTTGGCCCTATTGGCATTTTACTGCGGGAGCGGGTCTTGGTGTGTCTTTGTTTGTGTTCTTGGACGGACTTTGCTACTGCTATCGCGATCGCGTCGTCGGCGTCGTGCAATACGTGCTTCGGCCGACGGTAACGGGAGTCGGTTAATAACGTCGGGTCGTATTCCGATGTTTTAAGGATTAATTTATTTTTGTGATTAAGGGCACGGTCAAAGAACTTTTGAGACAACTCTTTGAAGTGTCCTTTTATCGAGGTTAATTGAGAGTCACAATGTAGGTCGATGTTTCGGAAATACCACGGGCATCCAGTAGCCATGCGTAAGAATCTATTTTGCATTTTCTGCAAACGTTCTATTTGGGTAGGGGATACGTGCGCGAATGCTGCACTGCAATATGACAAGATCGGTCGAACGCATGTAATATACAAAGTGAGCTTATGTCTATACGCCATTTTGCTCTTTTTGTTTATAAGAGGATAAAGTTTAAAAAGGACATATCGTGCCTTTTTCAGAACGTCATCTATGTGATTCTTGAAGCTCATCGACCTATCGAGAGTTACTCCTAAGTATTTCACCGTCTCTGCTCTAGGTATCTCGGTACCGTAGAGCAGGACGGGAGGCATGTTACCTCGTCTATGCGAGGGGCGGTTTAGTGAGAAGAGTATGGACTTACTCTTCTCCGAATTAACCTCTATTCTCCATTTTAAGAACCATTCACCGAGTTCGGTAACGGCTTTTTGGAGTAGTTTGGCTCCGTAGTTAGGGAGGTATCTAATGTACAGTGCGGTGTCATCCGCGAACATCGCCAGCTGGACTCTGGGGTGTCGCGGTATGTCGCTGGTGTACAGATTGAAGAGGGTGGTAGAGAGAACCGATCCTTGCGGACAAAAGGCCCTGAGGGGACGAGGGGTGGACAGGGCCGGTTGCCCTCCACTCTGTAGCGGAACTGTCTGTTCGCTAGGTAGCTGTTTACTAGCAGTACCAGCCTGTCAGGCAGTCCTAACTGGTATAGTTTGAAGATGAGGCCTCGATGCCAAATCTTGTCAAACGCCTTTGCCACATCAAAGAAGACAGCGGCCGTGCCGCGTGGCCGGCCCTGTCTTTTCAGTCCCGATAGTACGTACTCCGTGAGGCGGTGTACTTGTTGTGAATAGATTTTTCTCTTATCACGCTTTTAGGGCGTGCGAGAATTATCCTTTCATAGATTTTACCTAGCGAGCTTATGAGACTTATGGGCCGGTAGCTAGTTGGCTCCACCTGGGGTTTCCCCGGTTTGTGTATGCCGATCACTATGGCTTCCTTCCATACGTCTTGGAAAGTGCATTGCGCCAGAAGGGCATTAAAAATGCACACTAGGAGGTGTATAATAACGGGAGGCAACTGTTTCAGGGCCTTGTTGGTCATTCCATCGGGCCCGGGGTCCCACTTTGAGTGAAGGTTCTTTATTAGATCCTTTACTTCTTCTGTGTCTGTCAGACGTATGATCTCATCATCATCATCCGGTGGTACAGCCAGTCGGGCCGTTATTATACTTTCTACCTCTTTTAAGTGAGAGGGGTCTGTGGGGAGGGAGCTAGGAGTGCATTGAATCTCTAGGGTGTCGGCTAGACACTCCGCTTTTTCGTCATCCTCTAGTGCAGGTAATCGATTTGCGCGATTTAGTGGTGGCCACCGGTTCGGACTTTATAGCCCTCACTAACGGCCAGTACGCCGTGTGAGGCGGCGATTGTTCGCTGACGAAGTGATCCCATCTCCCGTTTATGAATTTTGGTATAGCCTTTTTTACTTCTCTTTCGAGTTTTCGGAGGGCTTTCTTGTACACTTCGCTTCCGTAGCGATCGTACAGGCGTTTAGCCGCATTTTTTCGACGGATTAAGTCCCTAATGTCGCCAGGGAGAATAAAACGGGACGGTGGAGATCTCTCTTGACGATTCTCCTATTTTCCTAACCTACTAGTAGTGCGGTTAACGAGGATGAGGCCGCGATAGCGGCTTGAGGAGAGACTATACTGTCAAGGATGCTATCGAGTTCACTCGATTTGACTTTATCTAAATTATCTTTTAGTAATTTATAGTCGATGATCTTTATCTTAATTTTAATATTATTATAACATCGATTATCTCCTATTTCTATTAAAACGGGTCTATGGTCCGAGTTAAGCTCGTGTAACGTTTCAGCCGTCTTGATGGCGAGTGAAACGTTTTTAACCAATGCTATATCTATGGTACTCGGGGATCGTATATACCCATTATTGTTCGGGGAATAATGTGTTGGGATATACGGAGCGTTGATGATGATGTTACGATCATCTACATATTTTCTAAGGACATTCCCGTGACTGTTGTTGTATCTATTGCCCCAGGTCACGTTATGGGCGTTGAGGTCCCCAACTAATATTATTGGGTCGTCGTTTAAATTTTCGAAAATAGCGTCCAGGTCGCTAACTAGAAGCGGCTTTGAACCTGACTGGTGTGCAGAGACTATGGTGATGGGCTGATGGCCCGTCATGCATAGCTTACATAGGGATACTTCTAAATTTTCTAGAGGGGGCGGGTCGAGTGGGATACAATGGAGGGACCTCATGTAATAGATGGCTGTACCCCCCAAGCAGGTTCGGGTCCTGTCGTTTCGAACAATATTGTAATTACAAATACGCGGGTTTGAGTTTCTAGCTTAGAGGAACGTTTTCTGCACTAGATGTCTACTTTATGTTCCGGGAGGAAATCCCGCAACTCTTGGATGTTCGACCAGATGCCGTTTGCGTTAAACGACAATAGTCTTATTGAGTTGGGTTTCGTCCCTTCCTGTTGTAGCCTTTGGTAGGCTTTATTTTGTTAGGCGCTTAATCGTCTCTACCAGCGCTGCATTGTCAACCATGGCTTGGATCTTCTCCGCCATGGTGCCAAATTTGACCTTATGTGCAAATAGTTGCACTTCCTCAGTATCTACTGATTTTATGAATTCCGCTAGGAATTCAAAGTCGGCTACTATGTCCTTAGCCCTGCCTTCCTGAGGGGGTGCATACTGCGGCTTAAGTGACATCAGTGGGACGGGTGCCTGCGTCTCCGTTCCCATATGAGCCTGGAGCTTCGGGGCCCTCTGTTGCTTAAGGGGAGCGGGAGGAGTGGCTTTTTGTGCCGTTTGGGCTCCCGCGACCTTTGGAGGCCGGGACCACGCGTTAATGGCGGGAGGAGGGGCAGGGATGAAGTCCTCCTGCTTTTTTTCTTGGCGCTTGGGCGCCTGTGGGGCTTTCTGTACCTTGGGCAGTGGCTTTGGGATACCCTGGGGCTTGGGTACCCTCCTTTTGTAAAAGTTGGGGGCCTTCGGACATTCTCTGTAGTTGGCCGTGTGGCCAACTTGTCCGCAAAATACGCACGCCGGAGGCTCATTAGTGAATCTGTCCCTTAGACAGTCCGCCGTGCCGTGGTCTCCCAGGCACTTGATGCACCTCGGACGTCCTTGGCAATTTCGGGCAGAGTGCCCATACAGCTGGCATCGGTGACATTGCCCTGGTGCCCTCCACTTGTTTGCCGGCTCTATAGGTAACCCGTAAGGCCGCAGACCGCCCTAATGTTGTGTATCTCCTTACTCTCAGGAGTAAAGGCGAGTATAACAGGTACCATGTTATATGGTACATTCGTGGTGTCATCCCCACTGTTTGTATGTCGGTATATCCGACGTACCTCCAACACGGGAATCTTCTGGTCTCTGAGACTGTCGAATATTTGGGGAACTCCTTCGGAATTCCTTTCACGACGAAGCGTAGGAGGCGTTCCTCCTCCAGAGCGTATGTGTGGTACGCGATATTTTTATCGCGTAATAGGGCGGTCAAGCGGCGGTGATCGCCGGATGATGCCATGTTGTCGCGAATGCCCGATGTGCAGGCACTCGCTGACACGTAATTGATGCACTGTTCATAAATTACTTTCGTGACGTTGATCCACGCGTTGTTGTCGTGGACGACAATGGGTGGGGGGCGCTTTTCCCTTCGGGACGTCTGCTCCTCCGTGGTCATGGTCTCTGGGGCCTCCCTCGGGAGGGATTTGGAGGGGCCCGCGACGGGGACTCCAAACGGCTTATCATTCGCCGCAGATTGTGCCGCCTTTGCAGGCGGCGAGGGCGGGGCCGATTGGGCAGAGTTTCCGCTTTCTGTGCGGTGCTTCCTCTTCCGGGGCTTCCTAGTCTTCTTCACTATAGTGAATTCGGCATCGGAGCCAGAGTCCGAGCTATTGCATTCTGAGGTCGACATGCCCTCGTTTTCAGAGGTCGACCCCGTTTCATTTGTCTCTACCGGGCTGGTTGAGGCAGGGCTCATCTCCTGCTCGGAGGAAGCACATAAGCATGTTAAACTGTTTATTTTCCATGTCTTTTTTTATTTTTTATTTTGTGGCTCCTAGTAAAACAAGGCCCTCCCGCTATGCGGGAGGGTGAGTAGAATTTAAGTGTTCTATAAAAATAGGGTGTGTCAATATAGCCCTGATAAATTAAAATTACTTACGTACACTCACTTTTATTTGCGCGCGAAAACTAATGGAATGCGGTGACGAAACGCGGGCCGAGCGCGGGCGTCGAGTTCACCGCACGTCACGTTGCCAAGCGGGCACTCAGCGACGGTTACTAAGCGCGCACCCAGCGACGGTTGCCGGGGCTCCGGCTCACTAGCGGGGAGGAACCGCGCGGGCGGCGGCCGCCTGGCTTACGCAATAACGGTCGCGGCACGCGAACACGACGGCACGAAATATATTGGATAGGGATTAATATATACTTTTTATAATATATTATACGAGTTATATATGTAATATCGAAAATATATGTATAGCGCACGTAAACGTAGATCGCACACAGGTAAGCGCAGCGAGCACAATCGTATACTTACGCACCGATCGGGAATCGGACGCAGACTAAGGTGGTTTATTACGTGAAATTTTCGCAATATATTACTAATCAGCGCTCGCTGTCTCTCTCGCTCCTAGAGCTAGCTCTCGCTCACTCGTGGTGCCGTGCGGTCGCTAGCCGCACGCCTGTAGGCCACAGTTGATCGCGATATTCAATACGCGTGACTCGGAGCAGTCGGTATATTATGATACCATACCACACTGTCGCGTATCGTAGAATTTGTGGGAATTGGTAGTGAAGAAAAGTGGGCAACGTCTCTGCAGAACATTGTGCGGATGTAATGGGCGTTGTTAGGCAACTAAAAGGTCGCACTGCTCGTTTGCCCGCTTATGCCTTAAAAGTAGGTAGTGTCAAGCTGCATTGCAGTGGAATTAGGCCTGCACGACCGGGGAGGTACCTCTCGCTCACATGATACCTACGTAAAGTGACATCTTCGGTGTTACGTTTCGTGCGGTTTGAGTATAGTCAGTGACCCATTGAGGAATTGATGCGTTACCTAACAGCATAGCAATTATGTGGATATTTATGGGCGTCGGTAGTCGTTAGAAGTACTGATTATTCTTTTTCCTGCTATACTATTAAAAGAGCAAAAAAGATATATACGATGTAACACTTCTACTTACAAACTGATAATACATCTAATTTAAAGTATCACGACTATCTAACAAGTTTTTAGTCAGCAACTTTGTGAATGGAAAGACTGAACTCACGACACGGTAGCCCGTGGGATTATCAAAGTGGCGAGAAACTAGTAATGTAAAGCCGGAGTGTTCTCGAACTTATCCCTGAAATTATCCCCCGCCCGCCCGAACAACGAGATTTCTCATGTCGAAGTGTTTTTTCTTCTTTATAATGAAATATATTTTAGATTTCATGATATAAGCAGCTTTTCGGTGACTTTAGACGCCCACAAGTGTCCACATCATTGTTATGCAGCCTTTCCATAGGCCACGTGAAACGCACAAACCGCACGAAAGGTGACAGCATATCTTTTTTTGTGGCATTGCATGTTAACATGTGTGCTGCCTGCACAACCCCAATTATGCTCCCACCAGACTTTTGTGTAATATTTCAGACTTTTTCAGACATTCCCGTAAACTTAAAAGATCAGTACTTTTTAGTCTCAGTCGATAAATTCTATATTTATAGGTTTTTATATCGACACCCGCTGAGAAAATACATTCACAGCCCGTGACAACCGAATAGAGTGTTTTCCACAGTGTTTTGCATTTATGTTTTTATATTGAAACAGAAACAAAGCATGAATCTGTTTTAAAAAATACCTTTTTAAAAGTGTTTACAACTGTAACAGCCAATAAATAATATTTAAACTGGAGTAATTATTTGCATAATCGCACGACATGCGGTTTTACCTCTCTTGCTGCTTCTTGACGCGTTCAATGAATAAAAGACTCGTATGATTTTGCTCAAGCAAAAATAATAAAGGAAACTAATGCACTTTGAGTAAATTTTTTCTCCCTATTCCCTAGTCTGTTAAGCGTATAATAATTGCGCGTCACAATAACGTTAGAGTACCGTGCCCTATTTCTACTACAAGGCATCATGGCGGGGTGATCAAAGATCAGAGCGCATTGCCCACCTTCTATGATTAATTATTTCGTTTGGTTCCTAAGAATAGTCTCTATGGTAAATTTGTTGCCTACTTTACAACAGAAGCGCATTAGACCTCCTGGATATGTCCTACGTACAGACTACACCGGCCTGTTTTGTTCTAGTTTCCCAGTGTAAGCGCGAGATATGTGCTCACCAACTAACCTAGTAAGCCCATAAGTAACACCCAACCACATGCGAGAACCTTGTGTTAAGTTAAGTTTACGATGATTGTTGCCTCTCCAAGACTTTGTAGGGTCAATATCAAATACTGCCTATTATTTGAAAGACTTAGACATATTTTATACCTAATAAACACATGTCCCGATGCCGTCCTCAGAGAGCACGACTTGAATTTTTTAATTAGAGCCTCTGTACTGACTACTTACTTAAGTCAAGCGTGCGGCTTGAGGAATGCGGCTGGTGAATGCTTGACAAGAGCGTTACGAAAACGTAAGGAAGGTAATTATCATCAATATCAGATCTTATCGGTCTACTGCTTGACATAGGCCTCTCTCAATGAACACCAAGACGACCGATCTCCTGTTACACTCATCCATTCCGGACCGGCTACGGCACGGAGATCGTCCTAATCATCTAAGAAGGAAATACGAGTGTAAGTTAGTAAAGACAGAAAGCGTGTTATGTTTCGCATATTATTGTACGGGCAAGAGAGGGAGAGAGAGAGAGAGAGAGAAAGAGAGGTGCGAAAACACATTTTCTGTCTCTATTACTATCATACCCAGTTAGGTTTCGTATAACTAAAGAAGTTTAATTTCGGTTGTGTAGTACAATTTTACATAGACAGACAGCCACGTCACAGCCACAGACAGTCTGCAAGCAACTGCAGTGCGTGATGAACCACTCTCAAGAGAAGTTTTTGAAGTTTCGGTGCAGATCACCGCCAACTGGACCACCCGGCGACCGTGAGGCCGCCGAAGTGTTCACGCGTAGACTGCCCACTTTGAAGATAAGTAGGTGAAGAATCCACACTCCAGTGCAGGCCCTCGAGCCCTGCACGGGGACCATGGCCCCAATCTCATCGCCACCAACAAGCCCAAGGAGGCGAAGAAGCTGTAGCAGTTCCGTGGAGTCGTCGAGCAGCGACGATATGGAGCTGGACAGCCTTCGCAGTCCTCGACCACGACCACGACGACATCGGAAGCGGCAGTCGACGAAAGCGACTGCATAGCGGAGTCGACGGAGGAGACGACGCCGACTCCGCAGACACGTGAGGAGACGAGGGTCCCTCACAAGAGACCAAGGGAGCAGGAGGTAAGTGCATCGTCACCTACCTTGTCGCCGCCCAAAAAGATGCTGGAGAGGAAGAGAGACGAGGACTCTCCCCGTCCCGCTCGCACTCTCACGTTCGCCGAAGCGACGGCGGCGCAGGTCCCGAGCGCGCATTCCAGTTCCAGTGGCGCCGCAAACAATGACGCCGGGCCGGCGCCGGCCAACGCAGACGCGCAAAAAAAGGGTGAGGCCAGGTACCCGCCGCTCGTCGTCGAGGTGTTGCCCAACTGGGTATAACATTTCGGCAAGCTGCGGCAACTACTCGGCCACAGCCCGAATGCCAAGCCCCTCGGCAAGGGGGTGCGTTTCTCGGCTAAGAGCGAGGCCGAGTTCCGGACTGTGCAGAGGTACCTGTGCGACCTCGAGGCGACACAGGGACTCAGCTGGTTCTCTTACTCCCTCCCGAAGGAGCGGAGTGTAAAAGTAGCGATCAGGGGTCTGCTGGAAAACACAGACCCCAAAGACATTATGGAGGAGCATGAACGCCTGGGGTTCGAGCCCGAGTACGCCCGCCAGATCAAGGCGAGGCAGGGCAGACCCGGCTGCATATTCTTCGCTCTCATCAAGAGAACAAAGGCAGCGATAACAGAGATCTACAAGGTCTCTGAGATGCTCAATCTACCGGGCATCAAGATCGACGCATGGCAAGAAAGGCCCCGCCCAGTGTCACCGGTGCCAGCAGTTTAGACACTCGTCTGAACAATGCCACCGGAGGATCGCCTGCGTTCGCTGCAGCGAACCGCACTTCGCGCGCGATTGTAAGCGCCCCAAGAAGGACCCGCCGGTCTGTGCGAATTGCGCCGGGGCCCACCCGGCCAACAGCACTGCCTGCCCGGTGTTCAAGCGAGAGGCGCGCAACAAGCGCACCGGCCCCGTGGCTATCACCACGGTGAGAGCCCAGCGGCCTCAAGCTCCACAGGTGGAGCTACCACCACCAACAGCCGCGTCTCTAATGGCGGAGGCGAATAACCCCATCACCAGGGCCTCATCTCAGGCCACAGTTCAGACCCCAGGGCTCAAGCCCAAAAAGAAGTACAAGAAGAATCAAAAGAAGAACAAGGAGGCCACCGTCACTCACGGAGTGACACCCGAGGCAGAAATGGAGGTAGACCCCGCTCTGCCCATTGCTGTACCCGCCCTCCCGAAACCTACCACCTCGCCCGCACCCGCAGCGGCGAAGCCGGCAGCACCCGCAG
>JAFELO010001553.1:0-33710 GCA_017140195.1 Eumaeus atala
ACAAGAAAGACGTCGGTGTACGATCCGACGTTAATAACCGACTCCCGATATCGACGGCCGAAGCACGTATTGCACGACGCCGACGACGCGACAGCCGTAGCAGTTGCTAAGTCCACCCTTGTGCACAAGCAAAAACAAACCCAGACACGCAACCGCAGTAAAATGCCACTAGGGCAAACCCACGGATAGCAGGTTTTAGTCGGTAGTAGGTAGTAGTTATAGCTACACGACCTGACCCGACAAACTCTTCAGGCCCCCTTGGATCGGTTGGACAGTGCATAAATGCATTCCCCTCCTGCTAGAACCAATACGATATACACCGCTCGTACCGGTCGAGCGTCGAACCTTACATATAATTACACAGCTATAAGACATATGACTGACAGAATGACAAACTCACACACCGCTTACGGAAACGAGCCCGGGTTCGAATCCGTGATACGTGAGCTTAGATGAATGTAGAAATAAAATAACGCGATTTTAGAGAGCTCTAATAATAAAAGCAAAATATGATCACGGCTTCTAGCCGATTTGAAGCGCAAATCGACCCCACCCGTCGGCGAGAGGCCGGCCTCCTCTGACAAGCCAAACCGAAAGGCGAGCTCAACTCTCCTTATACACGTCCCGTAAAATTAAACGGCACCGTGCGCGCGCCGTCCCACTAGCGTGGGGAGGGGGGCCGTTTCCCCCCTTTTGGTCCCAAAAATAAATCACAAAAATTCCGGTATGCTTCTTCCCATCTGCGGGAAAAGAGGGGGGTCTGTCCCCCTTTCGTCTACCTAAAACCTGAAGACAAAAAGTCTTCGTAGACCCGTCGAACTGTAGGGACGAGGGCAACAGCTCCGCCATCAGTAATAGGTCCCTCTGAAAAAAAAAAATGTCTTGCAGACACGTTGCCGGCCTTTAAGGAATATGTTCTTCTCTTGAAGACCTCTAAGTCGTATCAGACCGGAAGTACATTTATATTAGATTAGAAAAAAAAATCTTCTCTTTTAGCGTTGCAATCTTTTTTTTGATGACGAAGGGGAATGGGGAATTTACGCATGATACCTGGGAGCCCGGGCAGACGCCCAGACCTTTGTTGGACTCACTCGGCCATTGGTCAGCAATACCAACTAAATATAAATGTACAATTGGGCGACCTTATCGCTTTAAAGCGATATCTTCCAGGCGAAAAGAATTGACTCTGAAACAATTCCTCCTATTATTTTAGATGGTGTACATATAAAGTATAATGATGAAGTGAAAAATTTAGGTATAATACTTGATATTATTAAGCACGCCCCCGTCTCCAAGGAACATAATTTCTTTCACATGCTGGTTGCCGCTTTAAAACGATATCTTCCAGGCTACCAGTATGATGAACCAGATTAAACGTTTTAATATATATATTCGGCTTCTATCGCAGTTTATTTAATTATTTAACTAGCCCGACTTTTCAGAAGCTTTACAGCAACTATGGCCACGGATGGACAGAGAAGACAGCTGTCCTGATGTTCCAAGGTTTTAAAAGTATCCGAAAAATTATAATTTTAGTTATTCCGATTAACTCACCTATGCACAATAACACCTCAAGACAGCAAGATATAATAAATACTGTGTTATATAAATAATGAATGATATGATAAATGTTTGTTGATCATTGTTAATAATTTCATTTTTGTTGGAATACCAATATATATTACACTACTGTTTATTGTGTTGCTTACATGTTTTTTCGATGTTGATGAGGATCGTACTTGTATGCATGATTCCTAGCCTGGGTTCATCAAACAGTCAACCCATTCTTCCATCTACGACAATACACCTCCAATATATTTCGTAACTTGAAGGTAGATGCTATACCAGGTGTTTTTATGAAATAGGGGGGCAAATAATCGGTGCCCTTCGACGATTATCGACGCCCATAGATATCCACATCTGTTATGCAGCAGCCCTACTTACTTCCTCCCCTCCAAAGAGCCACCACCTACTTACAAATCACATGAAACACGACATCATAGTCGTCAAATTACGGCATTGTCATGTTATTTAATTTTTCATTACGCCACATGTGACCATGGTTTCTGTGAAACCTCTGAGACGTTGGACTAGTTAAATAATTTATAAGTGTTTGGTTCCATATGAAAATCTCAGAAACTGCTGCCTTTTTGGATAAGTGATTAGTGTAAGTCAGCCGAATGCAATTTTTATCAAGCCATAATCAATGGGAGCGAAGTACGCAGATAAACGGTAACCAAACGTAAAACCAAAAAAAAAAAAAGAATGTACAATGATAATTTGTGTTGTTAATGTTTATTCAGAAATTTGTTTTTGGAATATGGTGCGCCTTTGTACATATCAGTAGAAATATCTGCCAGCTGGCTTAACACAAGAAAACTATCAACTTGTAAAACAGCATCCGCTATATAGGTGGAAGCAAAGTCTTTTTACTATTGTTCTAAATTTTGGGTAAACTGAAAAACATCACAACACAATGTTATTCAGTGTCCTTTATGTATGCTCCTGTTCATGTTTTTCTAAATTATTTTTTTATCAACGATCACTATAACTATTACATTACTTTAAATACAATTTATATTAGACAGTCAATAGAAAATTATACCAACATCATGATGTGTCATCTGATTTCTTTAAGAAAAGTTATAAATATTCGTTGAGGTTACCTGGAAGTAGGTACATTTAAAGTCCAGAAAGGTTTCCAAAATATCTTGACAATGTCTTTACCAAGGCCAAAGGCAATTATAATAATTAAATAGGCTGTATGGAATACATATATTGCTTACCGTTGTTATGGCCTACCATAAAGTACCAATTTTGTAGTTTTAATATAATTAGAATATTACTATTTTATTTCATTAGACCAAATACTTACAGAACCAATATTCTTTCAGATTCAGAAGTATATTTTATGTTGTTGAAGACTATATTCTATATTTGCCGATTTTTTATCACACATTTTTATAATATTGGTACGACTAACGACGGAAGGATTTTCGGCAATAGTAGCTGGTCGTAATTATGAGTCCTTGTTTCTTTGTTAATTTTGAATATGCGGTTCGTGAGTTTTCTATGGAGTGGACAAAGAGCACATGAATTCACATAACTTACGAAGTACAAACAGATAAGCTTCCAGTGCCAAAACTGAAAATTAAATACTGTAAAATGACCAACGCTTATCTGCGTTGTCCCACATTTATTATCGGTAACTAATTTATCTGGAGCATTATGCAAATATCTCTGAAACATTGGAACCCACGCCACGCGCTTTTTCATACCCTGGCTCTCAAATTTGTCATTATTTTGTAGAAAATATACCTCAAATGGAATGTTGCGTTTTAAGTACTTGGTAAATACGTACGTATAAATTAATAACTTAAATTGTGTTGTTTGTAATTTTAGAAGTGCTCCAAACCAGCTGAAGCTGAGGCAGTTGAAATATGTTAACAGAGTTAAGTGTATAGAATACGAAGCAATTTTAATTGAACTATTAATTATTGTAAATGTACTGTAGGAAACATTATTTTTCTTTTAACATAACAAGACATAGGGAGTATTTCTATGTGACCATTATCACGATCAGCATCGATCACGAGTGCAGCTCATAAACTTGTTACAGCTTACCTCTCTAGCGTATAACATCATCATCATCAACCGGAAGTCGTCCACTGTTGGAAGACGTCCACTGTTGGACATGGGCATATATCCAACGTATGTATTACTGTTCACTTAGAACTTATGTTAAAATTAAGCAACGTTGATTGAGATAGATCTGCGTTAATTTAGATTTCAGATCGTCGTAGATATTATTTGATCGATTTTTTTTCGTTTTAATTATTAAGTTCTTCATCAATCAATATAGTGAATAAAATAATTATAAAATAAAAATATATATCTTTATTCGTGTGTGAAAACCTTTAATCTGTAGCTGAGGTTAAAGGCCATGAGGTCGCCTAATGGCAATATCCCAGCTGACTCCTTAGACGGTAGATGGCGCGCACAAAACGCAATAGCACACCTACCTCTTCACGTCTGAGTGGATATGTGTTACAAGCAAACCACCTTCCACTTGTTTCATTTACACAAAATACAAAAGAATATTTTTTTTATGAAAGGTAACATCCCATTTTTTCCAAATAGAAATCCTTTCTAACCGCTATACGAGCTAACCGTATCAAGTTTGCGATCAACGATCAGGTGAATTTATTGCACCAGCTCACTTTACGAGGCTTTGAAGGAAATGATCGGATCTCAAACTTACTAAAACATTATCATTAAATGCTAAACGTTTAAGTATTTTCGATGTCTAGTAAAGCATAAAAAAATATCATTCTGGTCGTCAGAGTGAATGTGGCATTTTTATTTTTCAATTTAATTTCTCTTGTGCGATTCGCAGCCAGGAGATCAGCTTTTGTACGCTGTTAGTATGTAATGTCCCAGCGATAGGTTTCGCTTTGGTTATCTATACTTGGCATATTTTTTATAAATAGCAGCTCGACGTGTTTGGCGTAGAAATGAACCCAATAACACGACTATGTTGAGTTATACGGTGAATTATATCAATAGTGGAACGTATGGTCACTTCTTGATGGAAATTCATGTTATAACTTTTTATAACATTTCTACTAGTTTGTTGATTAAAATTACATTTTCACTAATTAGGATCGATTTCGAATAATTACAATAAAACTTAAGACATCAACATTTTTTGTAATTCAAATTTTTTTCGGACGCATTTTGCGCCGCTCAATTGCCAGTTTACCGCTCAGTTACTAATAGATATAAATAGTTTTCTTTATATTTACCACACGTTTAAAATATACAGAGTTAGTCTTTTTCAAATAAATACACCCCTCATATTTATAGAACCCATTTTTAGCTGTTATACATCTGCCACTTATTTATTGCATAGAGACAAAATATGATCAGTTGGGTCTTAGAGTAAGTTACTACTGAGACCTATATAAAAAATCCGCACAAATAATTCCATGGCAGATAAATTAACTAATCTAATAAACAATATTCGTAGCACTTTAGTATTTATTTAATTAAATGGCAAAAAAACGTATTAGTCCTTATTTATTTCTTAATTGGTTTCATCCTCTTGTGCGATTTTTACGGTGAATTGCTGGATGGAGAGTTTTGGTTTTCATTGTTTAATATACGGAGACGTGTTATAAGCGTTATATGTGATTTCAGTGTTCCGATTTTAAATCTTCCTCAATATTGCTTTTTATGCTTTTTTCGAGTCTCCAAACATGTTATTTAATTACATAGTATATAGAATCATGATTTATAAGTCGATTGTAATATTTTGGGGTTTTTGTTACGATTTCGTACTCGAAAAATAAAAACGGGCCTCTATTACAAAGACTCCGCTGTCCACTTGCCCGGCTTTCGGCATGCCCATAAATTCGTCTGTATGTCATCAGGCTGTATCTGATGAACCGTCATAGCTAGACGAGCGAATATTTTTGACGTCGGTTTAAATACAAATACTAAAAAAATATAATTAATTAATTATTTATTTATGTCAAACAATTAGTACGAATATTACTGATATTATCAATCGATAAACCAACATAAATTCCGTTCGCTAAAGACAATATCGTGATGGGCGTGCCCTGAGCATCTGTTATTAGTATACCATCTTGAGCACTTTCTGTTTTCATTTGCAAATGTGATAGGATTTTCGTGTCTCGAAGAGAATATGAACTAGTACTTGAACTACTACAGCACTATGAACTAGTACAGTATGTAAGGAAAATACATTCCAAAGTAGTATAATTAGAATAGCGCAAAGATACTATATGGCCATATTAATCACTGAATGTAGTCTGTCTTTTACTCGTGTACTAGCCAGAGTACATAATTAGCTATGAGAAATGGTCAGGACCACTCGAATCAGGTCGGGCGACCGTCGAATCTACTATAACTTCATATGACAACACTATTTTTCTGGTTCTCCTACGGATAAAAAATCACCCAGTCCCATTAAAACTAGTTTAGGTTGCCGATTTTAATCGATCTAGACATGTATTTACTCATCCTTTCTCAAATATATCTTTTCTCAAATACATGCCTACTTAGATCATAATTTTCAGACTGAGAATTGTGGCGACAACTGCAACGGCTTAATGAATTTACCATCATTGCTACTACCCATTGCGTTGTGTTGTTAGAATTTCATGCTTCATTTCTCTTGAGACAGATGTTGCGACTGTTACTGATAAATAAAATAAAATTAAAAGCCTTTTATTTCTTGCATCTGCACTACATTGTAAGAGATAGTGTCATTAATAGCGCATGACACCACATCCTCCCATGCAACGGAATTGGGCCGGCACGACCGGGGAGGTACATCTCGCTCACTTGAAACCACCGTAAGGTGACACCTACGGTTTCACGTTTGTGCAGTTTGTTAGTAGCCGGTGGCCCAATGGGGGGGAGGGCAACGCATCGGCATAATTATGCTGATGTTCATGGCTCAGATTTCTCGTTTGTTCCCCAAAACTATAAAAAAAATTAAATCTATCTCTACAAACTATACAATTATTAATTATTATTATTTAATTAATCTTGCTTAAACGCGATAAACGTATTATTTGAATGAATGTTACTGATATACGACATAAACAAACTACACAATTTAATATCTGAATTATCACTTACATTATACTTATGATAATCTTAGGGTATAAATAATATAATTAAAGTTATGATTAATTCTGAATTCGTTGTCTTTGCCTACGCCATTAGGGCACTGGCGTGAAGATATGTTCGTGTTGTTATGATTAATTATTTTAAAAAAAGATGAAAAAGATAAAAAAAGATGACTAAAATCAAGTAATTTAAAAGCACTGTTATGAAAGAGATAGTGCCATGCTGCATAAGAGGGAAGAAAAATCTCGCTCACTCGTTACCGGCTGTATCAAGTGAGCGAGAGGTACCTCCCCGGCCGTGCCGGTCCGATTCCGTTGCATAGGAGGATGTAGTGTGACAGTTTTAATTAAATGAAAGGAATAAAATAAAAAGACTAGAGGTCTAAATACTTTTATTTCAATTATTCTTCCCACATTCATAGGACAGACTTAAAATAGTACAAGAACAACAATGGAATTAAAACAGTTTTTGGTATTGGTTAGTAAAGAGGTGAGGCTATGAAGTCTTATCTGGTAACTGTCCGAGACCCCCGGCTGCAACTTGGATGGCCCTTTATATGTATTGTTATTGTTACATAACCACAAACCTTCTTGGATTGTCCTTCATTCCTTATATTCAATATTTGTAGAAATATGTTTAATGAACGAAAAGGAAAAATTAAAAGGAGCTCTAAAAGGGCACACATCACCAATAAAATTTCCATTCTCTTGGGTTCATGAGGTTATTAAAATCAGGTAAGATATAAACTCTGTTACAATTAAATAAAATTTTACATTAAACTTTCACACGTGTCACTACACTATTGAAACTAAAACATTATTGATACGGTCTATCAAATTAATAGCCAATGTTATTACTACCATTACAATGCACACATGAGATAATTAAGACATTTTAACATTAGAACACAAGATTTAATAAGATATGAAATATGGCGTCGGCAAGAAATCAAGAACTCACTCTTTTTTATGAAATATGTTTTTTATTATTTATTTTACGTTTAGTTCGCGGCGGAAAAGATAAAAACGATTTAATGATAGTTTGTTGAAGGCTGATAGCGTCAGCGTCAAATCAATTCGTCGTCCAAGCCACGCCGAAGAGAAAAGAGAGTGACATTTCTTCAACACAGAGAACATTAAGCCTTACAGTCAAAGATAACAGATGTACATTTTTATAAAATATTTAGGTTTCGAAACATAATTGCTACAGTAGTGTCTATAATAGCTGAGGGAACACAGTTCAACTCATTGTGTGTCTGTAAAAAACAAGAAATATAAGAAAGCGTGTTTCGTAAAAAAAGGTAACAGCATAACTTTTAGAATATTCACTAATTCATTCAGACCACTCAAATAATTTAAAATTAGTAAGAGATAGTTCCATGCTGCATAGGAGGAGGTAGTGCCTGCATAGTGCATGATACTAGTGCATGGCACTGCATATATAATTAATCAATTAGTATTAACTGCATTGTCTGCATCTCGACAGGTACAACGTAGGCTCTATAAGAGAACTTGTGAGGAATAACTCAAGCAGTCTCACAGCTGACATCTAACATCAGTGGAGATAATTGCATCGTTCTACTAGCAATAGAACTACTAGAATATAAAACACAAATATAAATGAACGGTCACATAATTTTGATAAATGAAAATATATGCTTGAATTTTCTCTGTGATGAAGGACGGTTTCTCTAAGCTTATGTATTTATATTTGTTTACGATACTTTAGCTCGCCACCCGACCCAAACGTCTGGACGGAATGTAATCTATGAGATGACATGTTCGTCTTGATAACGTCACTGATACTGGGTAGAATCATATATTTTTTGTTATTCAATTTAAAGGTCAGTTCTTAAGATAAAATTCCACCCTCGCCGGCCTATCTCATTTCACCTCAGAAACAAGAAAATGTCTATAATTAGATAGGGGAGAAAGCCCCTTAATCTGTAATTCCGACCCCAAGCGTATCTAAGATTAACTTATAAATTGAAAGAACGCGTGTTGCATATAAATTAGTCTTTGTTAATGATGAGTTTAATAATTAACGAGTAAGATGTGTTTAGTAATTAACTAGTAAAGCATTAAGATTTTTTTTTGATGGCAACACATCTTTATAACAATTACTCAGATATCTATAGACCTTCTCGTTTACGTTATATTCATAAAAACATAACTGTTTTTACGGGACCCTTGCAATGAAAATCTCCGTGTTTATTATACTTGCTATATCTAACACACATTAATTCGTTTTGAACTGTAACCATTTTGACCATGTTAGATTCTTGCAAGAGTTTTACAATGTTTGTAAAAATAATACTCTTGTAGAACTTACATATTTATGCATATAAACACTTTTAACACTAAAGAATTGAATAAATAATATTAAAATAAGAAGAATTTTGGATTTGTAGGCTAAAAAAATGTATAATACTCTCGGGATAGATTTGTGTAATCCCAGGACACAACTCGTTTATAATCTTAGTAGGATTTTAAGATTAAAACAGGTTTTTCACCCGTAAGGCTAGCAACCCCTGTTTCCTTTATTTCACGTTAAAGTCATTACTTAGGTGCGGAACTTTTGAAATAAACATGTGTGCACGGGTAAAATTTTGCATTGAAAGCGTAACGGAAATAAACATTTATTAAAAATTTCCTGGTATGCCAAGTAACACTTTGTGCCACATATCACGATCTTTACAAATTTGTCTTGCTTCAACCAAAACCTCTTTCACAAGCCTCATCATACAAACACACCGATTTCTATATTTCATCACTCGGTTCACTCAGACCACTCAAATAATTTAAAATTAGGAAGAGATAGTTCCATGCTGCATAGGAGGAGGTAGTGCCATGTATAGTGCATGACACTACATCCTCCTATGCAACGGAATTGGGGTCGCCCCACCGGGGAAATACATGTCGCTCACTTGACACCACCGAAAAGTGACAACTAGTGTGTCAACTAGTGGCGGGAGGAGCGCAACACATCGGCATAATAATTATGTGGATGTTCAGGGCATCGGTAGTCGTAAAAAGGCTCCGCTTGCTTTACGGCGGTGTCAAGTGAGTGAGAGAAATATAAAATATAGTCTACGCAGAGAATAGTCGAAAAAACTTTCTTTTGTTCTTAATTGACACATTTCTTCCGTAACAAAATTGACCGCAAGGTGGTGAACCTTGCCGTCAACTTTGTTACAGAAGACGACCCTCGTGTTCCACGATAATTGACCAACGGGAGCACTAGTAAATAAGTAATAACTATAATTTTCGCCTCACTCTGACTGGCGGTTCGGCCGTCATTTGTGTGAAGTGATTGGGCCTACACCTATGTGCCACCATTGCGGTGTTTCCCGGGATATGGCTAATCATTTCTCGTTTGCCCTGCATGGCAGAAGAAGGACGGATGCTCGTCTCTGCGATAGGAAAAACCCTACGCTCCCAGAATGCCATGTATTTAAGAAATATTATATATTTAAGTTTTTTTTAATAAAGAAGTACTTATTATACATATATAAACATCCATGACATAAGCGGGATTCGATCCTGCGAGAGGGTGTAACACGCGGCCTAACCGCCACGTTCCCAACTGAGCTAGTCGGTCGTCAAAAAGATTGTTAGTAACATAACAATCAATAGTACATAAGTATGTGTAGCACTCTCTGAAGTTTAACGTTCTCTCCTATTCACGGGGGTGTAACATCGCAGGCTTCCTAGCTCCAGACTGTTATTACAAATTGTAAATCCAATACCACTTCTGGTCCGGATCGCACATGTATGGTTGAACTGGCTTACACGCTGGACCACGAGGCAGCAAACTCGCCATAAAATATAACATAAACGCTCGTATGTAATGGTATTATCTCCGAAGCGCTTAATTTGTCCTATCAGTGACGCAAACAATTATTGGCAGTGCTCGGAGTGTTCGTAGTTCGGACACGTGAGCATGGAAAGGACAGCTCTCAGATTTGTTGCTGATATGTGTGGACGGGCTCTTGTTTTATGGCAAAATGTTGGGTACATTACACATCGTTAATGACTTATTTAAGTCTAACCGGTTTTTACTTTCGTTTTTATGCGTTATCTTTAAAAATACACAATGTTGTAGATATGCCTGACAAATTAATATATTTTAACATTTGGAGCTGAAGCGTTAAGCTGGCTAGATTTAGGAGCGAAGGTAAGAGCGATGCCGGCAGTAGTAGGTCCTCCTACCTCCTACCTACCTCCTACCTACCTCCACCACGCCAGAACTAAACAAGAGGTAAACCTCTTGTTTAGTTCTGGCGTGGTGGAGGCAACTCATCAGCGTCGGTCGATAGTCTAACAAGAGGCTCATTTTCCCAACTACAGATGCTTTTATTTCGTCAAGAACTAAACAAAGATCAACATTTATAGATACCTACCATGGTTTTGTCTACACTCTACACTCTGCTTACATACAACGACTAAATTGACAAAAAAAAATACAAACCGACTTGCAAATATTTAGTACGATAAGACTTAGGTAGTTAAAGTTGCTTTGTTGTGTTGTCTATCAAAATTTTCTTCAATAGAATAAATATAAAGTACGTAGAATGTTTCTTATAAATATAATATTTCTTACGAACGTTCCCTATAATATAAATATATTATATGCGTAACTTGTAAGAGGAAGAAAAAAATACATTACCTTCATACTTTAAAAACAACCCCATCCAATTAATGAGGCAACATAAGAGGAGATCTTTTTAAGAGAATCCTTACAATTTGACCTCTCATTATGGATTCCGGAGGGTTATTGAAGAATTTGAGTGCGCATCATAAGTATCTTTTATGGCCTCATAAAAAATATTTTATTTTACACTATTTAAGCCACCAAAATCTAATATTTCAATGTGCCTACTTCAGACCGAGAGGAAACTTGTGTTTTAGTTTTGTTACTCACAATAATGACTAATACACATATCATACGTATGTTATAAGTTTACACAAATATAATAGTTTAATTGGTAACGAATCAGTTTGGCTAATTAAATAACTTTAATCCATGCCTTTCCCTCTTCACGCCATCTCCTATAATCCACCAGTTACTTATAAACCGCATTAACCACGATAGCGTACTATATATAACTCCTAAGACTGTATCATTTGAGCGAGAGGTATTTATTTACCCCCACAGCGCCAGTCCAATATTATGTTATATATCCATAGGAGACTGTCGCCACTCTTTGAGGCCCTATCGGATGAGATCACCGGTTGACCCGGTAGCGTGATTGTAGGTCATCATGCTTCCTTGCTCACACGCTCATAACGCCTCATGCACTCACTCATCTAATCCAATCATGTCTTCATCATTAACGCTTCTACTGCTTCACACTGCTCTCTCCCTTACTGACTACTATACCTTCTTGTTCCCTAGTATCCAAGTCCCCGTAGTTGGGTTCCTACCACGTAGATGCGGTACGGGAATAGCTTCCTTCCCCCTCCCCCCTTTTTTCCATCTTCTTAGCTAGCCGCGGGGATCACTCGCCCGCCTGATCAGCGGATAACAACTGTCCTTGGTCGCTGGCTGCCACACTGGGCCTTGGCCGGGACTACCGGCGATCTCACCCGGTGGGGGCAAACCACCCAGGACAACTTCGCTGTGAGGACGGGCGACCGGCTCCACCGGCAATCGCCCCCTACTGCGATCTGTAATCGCCCCAACGACGGCTCCATAGTAATGGAGTAAGACCCCGCTGCCGCCGGAAGAGGACCAAAGTCCTGATAAGGCTCTCTCTTCCCCCTTGCGGGGGGGGTGTGATGACCCAGTTGCTCTTGCTCATTGATTTACTTCAATTAATGGTGTTACAATTTTATTGTTTTTTGATACGCTTATTTATGCATGTTATTTTTTTTACTTTGTTTTTCCAGCTTTTGCCCGTAGCTCTGCTTGCTTTGAGTAGTTTTGGGGTAAAATCGTAATAAACAGACTTACATTCATAAAAAATGTAAGTAGGGATGTAGTTGTCAATAAGTAGGAATACATAACGTTATTTAGTGTTGAAAAACAATTTTAGCTTTTCCCTTGGGCTCCCTGCGATCAATGTGTTATATTGGTTGGTGCTGTCGATCCTGGCTACACAGGAACAGCTGCGCTGGGGCAGAGTTTAGAAAGAGAAAGAGAGGGAGATAAGGCCAGTCTTGTTAAAAAATATTTTATCCTCAGGTGTGAGCAATCTTATTCATATAAATATATTACATTTAACACCTATAAAATTATATAATATTTTCTATGTATATTTTCGAATACCCTCAGTGTACACACTGAAAATAGCACCTACGCATATATCGGCCCTCGTTGGAGAGTCCCAGCTGCCACACGCCGAAGGACGACTCATCAGACATGCGCAGCCCATGTAGGCCATGGGTGTCTTAACGATGTCGACAATAAATTGCGAAAACAAAGAAATGATTACTTCAACAAAAGACTACGAAGATTGGATAACGAACTCGTTAGGTATCGTAAAAAGAGAGTTCGTATTGTTGAATCTTCGTCATCGTCGTAATCGGTGCCATCGAGGTAACCCTCGCCTTCGCCGCAAGTTCTATAGGTTACGATCCCGGAGCGAGCTGACACGTACGGCCTGACGGAAAATTAACTGTCTAATTACATTAATCCTCACACAGTTGATATTAAATTATGCACGCTCTACATTGGGCCTAATTATCCTCATGTTTACCTGTGATAATTGTTCGAAGCTATGCACAGGGTAGTTTATTTAAGTGCAAATAATAAATAAGTATTACGGTGTCTTAATGTCAATAAATGACACTTTGATAATTCTCTGTGGAATATTTGACAAACACAACTCGGAGGCCAAAGGCGTATACACAACACTAAGTAGAGCAGATCAAGGAATACGTAGTCTATAAATAAGAAGATCGTACTTTTTATGTTGCAAAATATTTCTTAACAGATTAAAAATGGAAGTTACTACTAAAACACTAACTAAAATATACCAAATAACGGGGCATAATCACGAAGGCTCCGTGTAATAAAAACAATGCTTTGTTTTACAGCAAGAAGATTTGCCACATACAACGCAATTTGTATTCCTCTCTAAAGCATTTCGCATATATTTTGATACAACACGACTGACGTAATATAATTAGAGCAAAGTTAAATAAATTCGATGTACGTAGAAATATAGAATGAGGCTTTATTAGCTCCGCGTCTGCTGCTACGTGATAAACTGCGCCTCTTCACTGCGAACTTCTGTAATTGCCGTGTAAGTGAGCCGTACTGCACGCCGTGAGACAAATTGTCTATCAATTGGAATATTACGTGGAATATTTTTGACTTCAAAACATTGGAAACGTTATTGGGAATTTACAAGTTCAACATTAAAATTGATAGCTGTCCTACGCTTACATGGGGTAATGTCAGCAGGATAACATTAATTGATCAATATTAGACAATGAGTTGATCAATAAGCAGGAATAAAAAGAACCCTAAAGTGACATCATAAATGTCACAAGATATTGTTTAAATGTATCGTTGGCGCCGCATGTCCTTTAAAACTTTTTTTTCTTTGTAAATTACACACTGTGTCTAAGTGAATTCTAGAATCGATGACAGTAATATGATTTAACAAATCTATCTCATTACCTCTGACTTATCCGTCTTAACAGGTACTCTGTATACGCGTGCTTTAAAGAAGCATTTATTGTTTTGTTTACTATATTGCGCCTTATCATTAGTACACCATATATGAGATGATGTAAAATTATTCTGAAGAGCACCAATAAAAAGTCCCGTGATATTTTATTTTGTAAAATTGCCACTTCGATCAAGTATGATCAAATAATGCTCTTGAATCTCTTTGGCAGTTTTGTTTAATTTTATCTATATATGCAACTGTATTTTGTGTATAATATATACTGTGCCCTCCCGATGGACTTATGATTTTCAGTATTATCGTTGGAAGAGCTAAAAAAATAATTTAGGAGTACATAATTTTGTATATTTAACAGAATTTTAGATAATAACGTAACCGAGTGAACCCAATATATTAATGGGCTCAATTGTGTGCGCAGACACAAGGTCACTGTAGTACCAAATTCCCTTATTCCGATGGGACGGTAGTGCGATACGACTGGAGATAAATCTGGCACATTCTGAATCAAACACCGCCAAATTCGAGACATTGAACTGTTAATAAATTGAGAAATACTAATAACATTTTATTGCCCAATCAGGGTCTTGAGCCCTGGACCACATTACCAGTTGTTGAACATGCTTACCGGTATACCATACCACAAGGCAGTCAATTTTAAAATAATTTGAAATATTTTAACTAAAGAAGCATACTTGGGTGTATACCGTACGCCTATTGCATATGCCAACTTCATAATAAGCTAAAATTACATAAGCTTAGTGGGGCGCCTAATGCATTGGGGGCCTCAATCACCTTAGCTGCCCCAGGCCTCTAATGAACTTAGTGCGCCACAATCCTCTTATTTTCACTTGTAAAAATTTTTCTTACAGCAAATGAGCGCGTGGCTGGTGATATAATTTCATCAGAACAGAAATTGCTCTCGTGTTACTAAGTTCAAAAATTTATTGCAAGTAGCAAGCAAAAGCAAGCCTTATCTCTAATACACAGAGTGTAACAGCAGTCGCAGAGTAACTTTTATAGCTTTTCTTTTCTTTTTATTATACCGGGTCTTGTATATTTTTACTTTAGTCCTATCCAAAGCGCTTCCCAAATAATTTATTTGTTTTGAGTTGAGATAATGTTATATATGAGTCATGGTCTAAACTTCGGATGGAAATCAAATGTATAGTAGTTTGTAGCTTTATTCACATTACGATCTAAGGGCAATAACGTCGCACACCGATTCATTGACAGTGTCAAGTTCGTAGATGATGAATTATTTTACGTTTTCATCATCACCATTGCCTGGACGGCGTCCACTGCTAGATGTAGGCATTCCCCATAGAACACCACGCTTGCATCCAGCAGTTCCCCTGCGTTTTACGTTCTACGAGAATACTTTTAGTAGGTGAAAAGGCCACTTTTCAGCGATGGAGTTAAACTGTGATTATTTAATTGCTTTTTAACTTGGTAATTTCGTCTTAACCTTTTCAGAGCGAGTAATGTTCAATTTTTCGAGAAGACAATCATAAAATTTCCCGCTGGCAAATGTAATTAAAGTGGCTGGTTTTGTTGCTGTATTGTAAGTTCATTTTTAAACCAAATGTTATTTTCTTATTTCTCACTGTGGTGCAGATATAGTTTCTGCTAGTCGTCTAATCATCTCTTCGTCAACTGTTTGTGTGGCTGTCTTTCATCCAAAATACAGTATGAGATCTAAAATGATATAATAACTATATATGTGTGAAATAAATAATTAAATAAGCATACCAGTGAACATCTTTGGCTATTTAGACTATTTGTATAAAAATTTTGAAGTAATTCAAAATATGAGTAATTGTGTAAAATATGAAAAATATTTAAGGAATATCAATCATTAAGTATATTATTTCAGTTACCTATTTACTATGGCAAATCATGGAAGAATTTTTTATTTTTATAGAATAGCGGGGCAAACAAGCAATCGGAGACTTTTTGTGAACACCGACGTCCATAAACATAAGCATAATTACTTTTTGTTACATATTATATACTCTATCTCCGCTCCAAATATCTACCAGCTAGTCGCAAGCCCCACGAAACCCGGCACCGAAAAAGGAAATTTACCGCGGTATCATGTGAGAGGTGCCGGTCCCATTCCCCTGCAATGTAGCATGATACTACCTCTCACTGGTACAGTTTACACATAATATTAAACTCTTTAAGTAAAATTAAAGTACCCGAGGGAAACAGCCGGTGTCCACCTTCATTTAACATTCATCAATTTTACCTTGGTGACACCTTCTATAAAAGGTTCTTATTACTAGTTTGCCCTCCAACTATACTTAGTCTGGCTACAAATACTGTTACAATTAAGAATGAAAAAATCACATTTGAATTTGGAATCTGACATTTTTATAAGATTGTGCATAGTGTTAAATTATATATAGTTTTCTCATTTTGGAGCCAAATCATTGTACAATATTTTGTATTTTTAAAATGAATTGGTGTGATTTAGTAAAATCAAAACAACTACTGAAGCGTTACGCAACGGGAGGTCACAGAATAATTTTGTTTTCGAATGATTTTATAATTGAGCAACATTTTAACTAACAAATGTCCGTGAAGAAAAAGATAATGTTATAGGTTCTAAGGGAGCTCCCCAATTTCTTGACAGAACACAATGTGGGCATTATCCGGCTTCAGTGAAAGTTTGTTGGAGGCGTTCGCTATGGAAGAGTGTCCGAGCCATATTTTCGAAAAAACAGATATCAAAACATTGGTACAGGTTTATCACAATACCATTCTTGAGAAAGTAGTTAGGTCCCTTAATAATACCATGTTGAACAACCAAGTATGGTTCTTATAGCAAGACTCGGCGCCCGGTCATAAAGCTCGGTCCAAGTGGACTTGGTTGGAACTGAATGTCTCGGACTTCATCAGAGCTGAGCAGAGACTACCGTCGTCTAGTCCCGATCTCAATCCGCAAGTCCTTTTTTCTCGGAAGGACCTAATTAATACAGGTTGGCCGCGCTTGTCCAGCCTCAACAGTTCTACTGACTACGAAGAATTTTGTGTCTTCAGGTTTAGGGAGACGATAGGGGGACAGACCTCCATCTTTTCCCGCAGATGGGAAGAGATGTACCGGGTTGATTGTGGGCGTATCCTATGGTAATTATTTTGGGACCGAAAAGGGGGAAGCGGTCCTCTCCCCACTCTAGTGAAACGGCGCGCGCACGATGCCGTTTTAGTTGCGGTTTCGTAGATAAGGATAATTGAGCTTGTTTAATGTTTGGCTTATCTGATGAGGCCGGCCTCCTCATCCCTTCCCTCTGACCGAAGGGGTCAATTTGCGCCGCAAATTGGCAAAAAGCAGTGTCCTTAATTTACTTATTATTAGGGCTCTCTAGAGTGGCGTTATTTTATTTCTACCAATCTAAGCTCTTAACTTACGGATTCGAACCCGGGCTCGTTACCGTAAGCGGTGTGTGAATTTGACATTCTGTCGGTGATATATGTTATAACTGTGTCACTATATGTAAGGTTTCATCGCTCGACTGGTACGAGCGGTGTATATCATATTGGTTCTAGCAGGAAAAATACATTTACACACCATCCAGCCGACCTGAGGGGACCTGAAGTATGTGTCCGTTAGATTATGATTTATGGTTGTAAGGAGCAGCTTGCTCTGATCGCGTGGGGTCTTCACTGGCTGAGATACGGTCCTTTAAGCACTTTGAATAAGCATTTTATATTTTTCATTATACAAACACACCGTAAAAGTAACAAATGTTACTTGCAGTAAAAAAATCTTTGTTACTATATTTATGGCAAGACAAGATATATCATAAAAAAATCCTTTCATGGTTAGCTCCCCCAGTCTCGTCCACCGTTCGCTGTCTCTAGCGCCTCGTGGGGACCAGACTGTCAGTCACCGTTCAACTTGGCTGGAAGAGAGCAAGAGTCCTAACCGCCATCAGAAAGGCCAGATCAGCCACCGCCAGGCTGGCGCCACTCCTGCGGGCGAGCGCCATCCCACTAAAAATGAGGATGGCACTCTACAACACTCACATGAGATCGAGGCTAACATACGCGGCTCTTGCCTGGCATCACTTGCTGAGCGATACGAACAAGCGGAAGCTCTGTGTCGTTCAGAACAAGGTGTTTCGGCAACTGGTCAAGGCTCCAAGGTTCGTGAGGAACCAAACTATACTCAGGGACCTGCGCGTCGAGCCCCTTGATGACTTTGTCGGCAGGATGTCGAGCAACCTGTTCGAAAAGACAGACGCGTCGGAGCACGAGACTCTCAGGGGTCTCGCGCCCTGGCACGCCCGCCCCCCGGACAAATATAGCCACTTACTTTTCCAACAATACACCGTATCATAAACACAGCGTGCGATTCGGTGCCTGTCCATAAGGGCCATCACAGGAGTGGAACCATACACGTTTCCCAGTTCGCTCTGGGACCTGTGAGAGTGCCCCGACAAATGGATAGACGCTGATCGTACAAAGATACCAATAGCCCAGGCACATAAACTTATGTGCATACGCACTCAGAGTTCAACATGACCTCGCATTAACCACAGCCTCGTATTGACGAGGCTCGAACAACACAAAAAAGGTGGGGAGCTAAGCTCCGGTCTGGACCCCCCTCGACCCGGCAACGGGAAGAGTGCGAAGACGTACTGAGAGAAGAGTCCTAATGTTTAGGAGTGAACTGGGGATGTTAGTTATGATGAAAACTTATATTGCCTTATGTTCCATTGTGAGCATATATGCGTGTCGCTTTTATCATCTCACATTAATCCAACTCCTACGAAAGATTAATAATAATGATAATAGAGCAACACAGCAATTTCAACTCCAAAATTTCTTTAAAACCCTTTTCAAAGAAACCCTTTTCAAAGAAGCTTTGTTTTTGGATTTTGGTTTTTACTTTCACTTTGTCTTTGATTTTTACTTTGAGTTTGACTTTTACTTTAATTTTAACGTTTACCTTGATTTTGACTTTATTCTTTGATTTTGACTTTAACCGTAATTCTTATTTAGTTTGAATTTTACTTTGATTTCAATTTTTACTTTGATAATGTCAATATCAACGTTTTACAATTTTATTTTGATTTTTACTTTGGTTTTGACATTTATTTATACATAGCATGCGAAGTTGGTCCCGGCCATTATATTAGATTTGATAAAGGGAAACGGATTCCTTTCAAGGATGATCCGTGACGCTATTGGAATTTAAAGAACACACAAATTTCAATAGGGAAGATGGCTGGGTTCCTCCCTCTACTGGACCCATAATCAAATCGAAAACTAAACATCCTCCACCTCGAGACAGCGAGATTTGTTAAGTACTGTTTGTGTTAATTGGAACAACTAAAAATTGCAATTCTTTGTTTACTTTTAATAAAATATAACATCAATACATCTGTCATTTCAGTCCACCCGTGGCCATGGTTGCTGTTAAGCTTTGAAACGTCTGGATAGTTAAATAATTAAATAAACCGCGATTAAATCCGTAACAGTAGTTTTATTGTAATAAGTAACATTCGCGTAAACTTAAGGCATCGATATATTTTTACCTTGATTTTGACTTTTACTTGGACTATGGCTTAATAAATTTTGATTTTTCTAATTTTGAATGTTTTGTTCATTTTGACTTTTATTTTTATTTTGAGTCTTTTTTATTGTTTAATTATATCTAACCTATTAAAAGGTACTTCTAAAATCCGATTATGCAATCCATCGGAAAATATCTGATAAGGTTTACCTCGCCTAGCTACTAAACGCTTCAAAGCAAGCAAATAAGACTCCGAAGATAGGTTACTGACAAGTTCTAAATGCATCGCGCGAGTTACGAAACAAACAAATAAACATACGTAACCTTTTGTAGTCTAAGTGCCCTTACGGTTCAATATGAGCATGGGTCCAGCGTAGTCAACACCACACTGACTAAATGGAAATGTAGGTGTGATTAGTTCAGGTGGTACATTGCACATAATAGGGGATAAAGATTTAACTGACAGATCTGTACAGGTGACGCAGTTGTAGGGCTTGCGGCCCGGCTGAAGTAGAATTTTGTGTTCGTAACGAAATAGCAACACTGCAAAGAAATGTTTACAAGATATTAACATCGGCGTTCTTTGTCAAAATTATTTAATTTTATCGTTTATTCTCCTCCCTACTCGTAATATTTTATCATCTCCCATAAATACATTTACATTATTAAAACTATGTTTAGATATAAATTTTTTACTTTCATAAAATAATCTGTATTCATCTGCGAACGCCCCTAATTACGCCAGTTTTACTAAAATTACACCAGCATTTTGTAACTCATCAACAGTCAGAGAGCCCTGTCGAATGTTATTTTTATAGCGTGTATTATGTATGAAACGTAAGACGTGTGCGCAATTTCGCTTTATCTGACTAAATTGTGTACACGTTTTGAATGGGAGTAATGAAATTTCTGATGCGATGACTAATGAATTAATACGTTTAGTTTTCATTTCAGGTAAATAAGAAACAACTACTTGTTCATCATATAACTGAAGACAATCAAATGCAGGGTCGTGACGAAACGATGGTCCATTCCACCACGTAACACTATTTTTGATATCATACAGTCTGACACCTCGGGATACAAAATCAGCAGGATTTTTCTTACCATTAACATGACGCCACCGCAATGTATCAGTGAACTCGTGGATCTCAGATACGCGGCTTTGAACAAAGGTCTTTAATGGATTAGGAGGCATGCGCAGCCATCCTAGAAATATGGTGAAGTCACATCAGAGAATAATGTTACAAAATAATAGTTTATTGATACGCAAGTTTATTGATTTTATTATACGGCATAGCACCGAGTAAAACGCCACAAAGCTCTAATCTCGGGATGTTTACTGGTTTTGGAGGTGCAACATTTCCTTTAGAACAATATAATCGTACGGTTATCTATGAGGCATGTTTTATAAAGTGCACATATACACAAGTCCCGTAGGCGACAGAGGAAGCGTCAAACATTATGTGAAGTTCGATGTGCGCGGGGTTGGTACCTACAACATGATGCAGCACGCTTATGCATTTGAGCATAGGCAGAGAAGTCGCGGAACATTCCCAAGTTTGCGAGATGTCAGCGGGAATCACATCATCAAAACCTATTTTCAATAGCCATAATTATTGTATTTAAAATTTTAATTAGAATCACCGAACAATTATTTGTGCTAGAAAAGGAAACTTGTAATAATGTGAAAAATAAGCGATTAAAGTTTCAGCGTGAACTTATTAACTAAATACAGCTCTTTAGATAATTCGGGTGGTCCGCTTTAGGAGTCGACTAAATTAAAATTAAACAACCACTTGCGTGGCGAGAAACCAGCTGATAGTAAATGACTCGATACATTTTGACAAATATTTAATAATTGACATTTATTATCATGGGTCGTTAGTAATCCATCGACGTAAAAGTTGTTTCTGATGATTCTAGTGACGTCGGTTCTCTAAGCATCTAATTACTTGAGACATCGACAACTTAAAAACGGCCCCTCCGTCTCCGCTGATTCGTACGTTACTGTAAAAAGTTTCTAAACGCGGACAGGTTCTGTAAGGTCGTTCCGCCACGGGATAAATTGAAGTTCATGTTGATCCTCATCAATTAAGCACTGGCGAAACATTTTCTCAACATCAGCACAAGCAGTGTACTTGTACTGCCAAAATCGTAATACTATATCAGCGAGATCGCCCTGTATCGGTGGGCCGACCATTTGAAGGTCATTCAATGATATGTCTGTGGTGGACTTTGCACTGCCGTTGAACACCACTCGCAGTTTTGTAGTTGTGCTATGTTCGCGGAGCACACCGTGATCTGGCATTACATAATGGGGTTACCATAGCTATCAGCTAACTTCATGTGACCTTAGCGTATGTACTTATGAATAGAATCGCTGTTAAGCTTATTATACTCCGGATTACGCACTAAGCGTTTTCCGAGAGCTAAGAACCTTCATTCCGCTTGCGAATATGTCTCGCCTAATTTATCGGGTGAATTTTCAAAAGGAATACGCAAAACGAACCTTACTTCAATCTTGCGCGTAGTATTGTTAACGAAATGCTGTAGTGAGACGTTACATAGAATTACGGATTTTGATCGCGTGAAATATTAAAAATAGGCCCAGATATAATCCATCCTGATTCTGTGTCTAATAAGAGAGGTCCATTCCTTAATTACATTTTCTCCTATCTTATTAAATCCCAAAACTTATCTGCTCCTATTACAATATCAATGTTACGACTTTCGTAGAATTTGGGATCTGGTAATTGAATATAATCAGGAAAATTAAATTGAGTGTATTGTTGTGTCATAGTAGGTATGACCGAAGTAACGTATTTCAAAACAAAATACTGTAAATGTGTGGTATATGTGTTGGACCACGACGTAATTTCTATATCACATATTTGCGTTGCTTCTATAATAAAGTTACCAACGCCTCGTATTTCGAACGTGGATTGTATAATCTTCGTATGTAATAAATCGTAAAAAGATTTTGTAATAAAACATCTATATGCTCCAGTGTCTAGAAGGGCGCGTGCAACATGTAAATTATTAAAGTTGTCTGTTATTTATATCAGAACGGTTGACAATAGCACTGGTTTTAAATTTGCAGATAGAACGCATATTGTATCGAGGTATGCATTATTTGCATTAACAGAAGATGTAAGAATAGATAAGGAAGGCGTGAGCGGGGATGCGGCCGTGGGCGCGGGTACGATCGCCCTGACCAGCGCATGCGCAGCGGACGCGGGCGTTCCTGTCAGTACGCTCCCATTGCTCACCTCAGTGACGTTTCCCGTATGACTTGTGAATGTGTTAACTTTACTGCAGTAGTTAACATCAGGGTGCACTAACGAATTGTGTTTCAGATTATGACCTTCGGCACGGTCCAAATCGACAATCGCTTACTGTGTGACCGAAACGTAAACAGTTCATGCATATTATTTTGTGCTTAATGAATTTAAGTCTTAGTTTCTAAATTATAATCGAGAAATGATTGACGAACGTATAGTGAGTGAATTGCGTTACATAGCAAACAGCGTTTCTTACTGTTATCATATAATGGATGTTCCTTATTGGAACATTGCGGCGAACTTTAATTGAACTTTGAGTGTTGAGTTTTTTTTTTATTTTATTGCAATGTGCTACTTGCAATGTTACCAATACATCTGTCGATCAAGTTTTAAGAGTGTCAAGGAGTTATCATTTTTTGAGAACACGATGCCTTTATGTTGCTCCCGTTCACGTTCTGTCGTGGGGTCTAATTTTGATACGATTAAATATTATATATCCCAATATTCTATAGGTTCATGAAGGTTTGTCAAAGCGCATATATTCTTTAAAACTGTGTCTATTAAATTGCGTATTTGAGTATGTGTTAATAATTAAGTGTTAGTATTTTGATAACACTGTACATGCAAATACACTCTTGTATTTCTGAATTTATGCTTAAAGCGTAAAAACGTGTATTGAAAGTGGGCAGATGCATCACTCTACGGTAATATCTGTGGGCTTATCACACCAGGCTGTCAAAGAGACTCATATCACTAAAATAAAAAGAATTACGTGAAAAAAATATTTAGTCTTTATAATTTGAACCAGAAAAACCATTTCTATCGTTACATATTTATAGTTGTAATTAAACTTTCGTAGAAGATCGGCATGATATTCTTTCGAAATTTAGAATATGTCTGTCAGCTGGTTCTGATTGAATGTAGGTAGGAACACGGTAGTTTTGATGTTCGGAGAAATAGGTGTGTGTATGAGGAAAATTAAGTCTAACGATTATAATGTTAAGTTCATTTCATACGTACATACAGGAAAGTAAAAAGGTAAACAGGAAAATAATTAATAAGGTGTACATAAACGTAATTATTCTAGTTCATTGCACTTACAAAAACTACCTATAACAGTGTCCACACTAATATTTGCCCCCGGGATGTTTTCTCGTAACTGTGTATATGCCTGCGTTCCGCCCAAGTACATAACATGAGCGCTGTTGCCCACGGAAATGTACCAAAAATAACCCTCCTTTTACCTTTTCCTTTATAACGGCTTATAGTTTTGTATTCCGAGGAAATGAAATTTGCGTTGTTTTGATGCATTATGGATTGCATGTTTTCGATTTGCTGCTTTCGGCGTTTATATTTATTAAACGCATCTATTTATTTGGTGAACACTTTAATTGATAAAAACGACTAATGGGATATCGTGTATTTTTTATGTAACTGTTTCAAGGTCCAGGGATGTAAATATAGAGGAAGTGCCATAGTGCATTGCAAACCAAATGGGCTAGCACAATCGGGGAGGTACCGTTCGCTCACATGATAAAGCCAATATTGGGGGGAATGGGGGATGGATAGCAACGTACATATAGATGTAAATGGCCATCGGTAGTCACAAAATCATTTTCGCCGGTATGCGATGCAAACTTCCCTCATAATATCCCTCAATGGGGGAGGTAATCAGTTATGCAACATTAGTTAACACTGAAAACCTTACATAGATTATGAACGAAAATGTTAATGTTAGAGTTCTTTACATATTAATTATTCAGTGCCACTTGGAGCTTCTGATTAGCAAAATTCGATCGATTTGTAATACCAGTTCCTATGTCAATTTGTAGCAATTAAGTTTTTGCTACATAAACATTAAAAAAATTTATGTCTGTCATTTTTGACTGTCAGACTAAAGGTGTGCTCGGTGTCGAAGAAATGTCACTATTTACCTTTTTTACGTCAAGGAGGACGGAATGAATTATAAAAATATGATAATTAAATAGTGTTTTTCTTTTCCGCCCGGGAACCTATATTTTCCTGAGAGGATGCCGCGAACGAGAATTGCCGGCGTTGTTAAGTTGTATTAATATTTTAAAATTAAAAATGTGAGTTCATGATATCTAGACCATGCCATGTTTCGTAACCTATGTTTCGAAAAATCTTTTTTAATGTTAGAATGTCTTAATTCTCTTGTGTCCTATTTGGTAGTAGTATTGACATGATCTGTATGGCTATTAATTTCATAGACCGTATCATTATTGTGTTATACCATCGAAAACAGGATTTATTCAATTGTTTGTTCCTTGTATTATTTTAAGATTGTTCTAGATTGTAAATTTAGAAAGATCATCACTAAGCAAATGTATTTAAAAGTCTGACTCAACCTGTCACAGATCCTTTATTCCCATAAGTTGTAATTACTTTTATATAATGAAAGCATAATAAATTTTATCAGGCCCCAGACAGAGCGGATATATTCGCGACCCATCTGGAGGCACACTTCACCCCCTTCCCACCGGTCGATTCCGAGCACACCGCCCGGGTCGAAGCCGCGGTCGNNNNGCACTCTACAACATCCACATAAGATCGAGGCTAACATACGCGACTCCTGCCTGGCATCACTTGCTGAGCGATACGAATATACACTTCTCCCTCTCGCTGGACGCTGCAGACGGACATCGCCGACACCGCACGGGCGGTACCGAGTGGGACGTGACAACCCCGTTGCACACGCTCCCGCAAGGATACGGCCCGCCGCTTCTCCCGTGACACCAACTTCACGGCCAGGACCCATCCTTTTCATTTTTTTCTTTCTTTTCTTCTGTTTGTCGCATCTGACCTTTGACCTTTACTTTTCCACCAATACACCGTATCGTAAACACATCGTGCGATTCGGTGCCTGTCCATAGGGCCATCACAGGAGTGGAACCATACACGTTTCCCAGTTCGCTCTGGGACCTGTGAGAGTGCCCCGGCAAATGGATAGACGCCGATCGTACAAAGATACCAATAGCCCAGGCACATAAACATATGTGCATACGCACTCAGAGGTGAACATGACCTCGCATCAACCACAGCCTCGTATTAACGAGGCTCGAACAACACATCTCCAGTAGGGAGCTAAGCTCTGGTCTGGACCCCCCTCGACCCGGCAACGGGAAGAGTGCGAAGACGAAACGAGTAATTTTATCAGGATCTTAAGTTAAAATATGATTTAGTATATAGTACCCATAAGGGGGTAAACTGGCTATCGACGGTCATATAGTTCTATCAGTGATCACTTCGGTGGCCACTTCGTCGAGGCCCGTCAAGAAGGCGTGTACAATTTCATTTTCACTTTCAACTTAAAGTGCCATGCTGCGTAAGAACAGGTAGCGCCATGCTGCATAGGAGGAGATAGTGCCATTCATCCCCACCATGATTCAAGTCTTGCCGTGGCGATGGGGCTCAGTAGCCTGGGGTGATCCGAAACACCTTGGGCGAAGCCAATTGAACTGTGGAGGTATCGGCTCTTGGTACCCTTCCTATAAGAAGAGGGGACTAAAGAGCAGAAGGAGGTGGCACTTTTACGCACGGGGCAAGGGGCGAGGATGGGAACCTCACCCCTTTGCACTGTCCCAAAGTCGGTGGGGTTGTCATGTGGCGCGGGACAACCCCATCTGTGAAGGTGGCATTTCGGGGGCTGACTTGACGTCGAGCTGCCCTGATGATTTGCTGTTTCGGAGCACCTCATCAAAGGCGGTAATGGTGGCACTCGGGGTGGTTTTTGTGGGTATTTGGCACTATATAAAGTGCCGCTAGCCCCACGCACCACTGTACCCCACCCTGGGCCAGTGAAGACGCGTTAAATGCCTTTTGCCCGCGTCAACAAAAAAAGGTAGTGCCATTCATGGTGCATGGTGCATAACGCTACATCCTCCTGTACAACGGACTTGGGCCGGCACGACCAGGAAAGTAACTCTGTGAAGTGTGATTTGTGAGTAGCCGGTGGCCCTTTGGAGGGGAGTGATTGGAGGGCAACGCATCTACGTTACAACCATGTGGATGTCCATGGGCGTAGGTAGACATCAAAATGTTCTAATTTCTCTTTTGCCCCCTAATGCTATTGTATATATGTATGAAAAAAATTCGCTCGACTAACTTGGCTACTATTGGCCATAGTGTGATGGTATGATTGCAGTCTACTGCCTTCCGTTAAAAATGAACGTAACATTTCAGGGTAATGAAATAAAAATACTCTTCAGTTTTATAATGTCACGAAGATAGATGAAAAAAGAGAGACTAAAAATTTTGCGAAATAATGCATGATATATATTAACAAAAGCATACGTATTTTTTGATCACGTATAGCATAATATTATGAATTTTCAGACATTTAAAGTTTTAGGGCCTTAATTAAAATGAATTCTAAATTAGACGCCATTATAGTTTCCTGTAGACTATGTACTTTTGGCAATAGCGTCAGTTTTCGACATCTAAGCTAGATGTTCACTTCGATTAATTAAACGTATAATGTACAAATACTAAACTGCTAACGGATGGAGTTTCCTTTCAACAATATTTAATGTCTTACACTGCCTGCCGTCGTACCGGTGAAATTTTATTAAATCTTTAATCAATTTATTAATAAAATATTTAGCTATACATGTATTAGGATATGTCATGACACTACCTCTTAATAAATGTATAGTGATATGTTATCGCGTATCGTGCGGTATTTAGGTAGCTGGTGGCCCATTAGTGGATCGGAGATTCGGCACGAACGGGAAAGCTTGTCCCGTTCTCATAATACTACCGTACAGTGACAGCTATGTTTTCGCGCTTCGTGAGGTTTATGAGTTTCCGGCGGTCCATTGGATGGAAGGAGCAAAGTAGGACAACGCATCTGCATAAGAATTATCCGGATGTCTATGGGGGTCGGAAGTCAATCGAAAGGTTGTGACTGCTAGCTCAAGAGACTTTAGAGGCTCTAACAAAATCTACTAGAAAATGTCGTGTGTTTTTCTGGAATTCAACCCTGAGGCCGTTGGATTACATTCCAGTGAAGCATGAAACTTTTTATGAAATAGAATTTTAATCTTTCCGTTAGAATTTCCTATACTAAAATTATAAAGCATTTGATTGTTAGTTTGTTTATATTAAATAGGCCCTAAAACTACTGAACCGATTTGAAAAATCTTTTACCATTAGAATCCTACATTATTCGTGATGAACATAGGTTTTATAAGATTTTCTCAAAAGTTTTCATGATTATGAAATTTAGATAATGTAACCAAAGTTGTGAAAAAAAATCTTATTTGGTAAAAAATATTTAAAACTAGCTGTTCCGATAGACGTTGTTCTGTCATAAATTTAATTTGTTGTAATTAAAATGATATTATTCATCATTACCATGAATATGTTATAATTGTTTCTTTTTTTGTAAATCAATGATTTTGTGCCATACTTCCTGAAATATCCGTGCGAAGCCGAGGCTAGTATATAATAAAATATAAAATGAATAATTATAATTTTATATCTCTGTCCACAGATCTGCAAGCCGTAGAACCAACAAATAATTCAGTTTCGTAATCTTCTACATTTCCATTTTTCGCACTTTTTGCTTAATATTGTTTTGTGAACATTCATTCCAATGTCATAAAAGTCTGTTATCATTATAATGTATTCAATTCTCGTGTAATTTAGAAGATCAGACTATACCCTCAAGATTGGCATACCTAAAACGAAACCATACACCATCTAATGCTGAAAGGAAGCAGTGTGGAATGTTCAATTGTAACACACTTACTTAACTTTCTAAGGCAACAATAACGAAGAATCTACAGCCTCTGCGGTGAAGTGGTTCCAGCGCTTTGACAAAACTGTGTTCTAGTTCTTGTACAGGACTTTTAAAACGTTCAGTAAAATTCAAAAAATTTATGGCGTGATATTGAATTTATGATTTGCTATCATTTTTATTGCTTAGGACTCAGGAAGGAGAGTACACAACACACTCACACAAGATATATTTACTTGTACGTTTCCCCTTGAACTTAATCTATTCCGATACATGCCATAGCGTGATCGTGGGTAGACGTTGGTACCAAAGATAGTCTTAGCAGACACCTGGACCGTCCTGAGCTTTGAAGATGCAACAAACGTCACCGCGAGTCACGCTTCGTGCGGTTTGTGAGTAATCGGTGGCCCGGAGATGAAAAGGAGGGCAAAGTATCGTCACATTAATTATGCTGATGTTCATGGGCGTCGGCAGTTGTAAGGAGCCTCCAATATCTCATTTGTCCCCTTACACTATAAAAAAAACTAAACCGACTATTGCGCGAGGATATAGATCACAACCGGGTAGAGACATCGCGTTTCGTACAATTTGTTACTTCTAATGTTTTTTTCCAAAGAAGGATAAACGAAGAGTTTTGTTCCAAAGAACTATGAATGACGGCTATTATTGCATAGGTCTTCCAAAATTGTATGGAAGTTTTGAAGAAAGTTTTAGATTTTAAATGATAATACTTTTTGAGATATTTCGTGTTTAAACTGATAAAAAATTTTAGAATGGGGGAAAATCTTTTCAAAGATGAAAATTATAAAGAATTAGGTTTTTATAATCACAATTATAAAAGGAAATGAAACTAACTTGGTTCGAACAAAGTCGATTCGGTAGTAAGGGAACCCTTCATAGGGGAGTCCGATTGTTCTAGTTTTGTTTTATTTATTCCATACGGCTACTGGATAAAACTGACCTTAATTGGATTTAATAAGCAGATAAATTGTTAATTGTGCTCGAAACAAACTCAAACATTGATCGAACATATACCATATCACATTTAGTTTGAATACAATTAGCTTTGGAGCATCACTTATGTTATTTGATGTAGTGTAATCGCAACATTAGAATTAACTGTCGCAATATATTTGACATTGTGTTTGCTGCGTAAACGTTCGGACAAATTCTTTGTATTAGAAATTGAAAAAGGTACATTAGTTTACACAACGGCAGTGTCTGGTAAATATAATCAGCAATATTCAATCAGAATAAGTGGGTTCAGAATAAAAATGTCTTCTATTAAGTACTTTGCTTTGTAACCGATAAATGTTACGAACTGTAGAAAGCAATCTGTCATGTGTAACTTGTGCCTTTCTATATCATGAGAGGCGCATCCACAAGGCACACTGTCTTTAGGTGTGCACTAGTTTTGAAAAGGGGTATTGGCTTTGGAGCATAGTGAAAAATGCTGTAGTGATACTAGAAAACAAGTGAAACTATATATGCTTCAGATAGCTTCACTTTTATTTTATTATTTTGGTGACGAAGGGGAATGCATTTACGCATGATATCTGGGAGCCCGGGTAAACCTATGTTAGACTCGGCAATTGGGTAGCAATACCCAGGAAAACCCTAAACACCGCGACTACCTCCCCTTCGGATAGCTACACTAGTTAATATTAAGTGTTGAGATTTGTGTAAGTTGATTGAGTTTATATTGAAGCGGGGAGGAGGGCAACTGTGTGTGAAAATAAATGAGATATCTGTGGGCGTCGTTTGTCATTAAAATATCCTGACTCCTCTTTGGACTCTAATTAATGTAATTCCAAACTCCAGTGCCACGTAGCTGGGCAGGTACGTCCAAGGAGGTACCTCTCACTCATGTGATATCGGAATAAAGGGATACCTTCGTGGTCACGTTTCGTGCGATGTGTGACTAGCAGGCTCATTTGGAAGGCGGTCATCGAATTGAGATAGTCTTTGTGTGAATGTTTATGTTTACGGGCGTCAGCCTACGTAAAAAGGCTGCGATTACTCCTCTGTCCCCCTGTACTATGAAAAACCTTTTTTATTTAATTGCTTGCGTATATTATTAATATGTTAGTATTTATTTTCGATCATCAATAGCAATGATTACCAATAGCATCGACTACTGGACCTGAGAGGAATCAGTGAATGAAATTCAACATGAGTTTTTCTGTATTGAGTTAAATAAGTTAAGCGGCTGTATTGTGGTAGCCTTCTTTAGTTTGCATATACCACAGATACTACAGCAGCGTGGCAAGGCGCAGCGTGGAGTCGGTTATGGAACACACACACAGCAGTCGGCCGGTAGCTGGCAAGAAGTTGCTCCGAAGCAGAAGAACCTCCTCTCCAGACAGACAAGAGACTTCGAAGTGAAAGGTGCACTGCAACAGACAAAACTATTTATTTTGATGTTACAACATTAACTTGACCTCATTTCTTTAGAGGAATCTATTCCAGACAATATTCTGAACATGGTATAAACTAGAATGGTTGCATGGTACTGCTAAGAGGCACTGCTAAGAGGCCTTGCTGCATAGGAGGAGGTTGGGCCAAGCATTGTGCATGAATCTAAATCCTCCTGTGCATTGTGTTATGTTGTGTGTAGCCGTGGGCCCAATGGCGGGGGGAGCTGAAAAGGGGGGCAACGCATCGGCGAAATTATTCTGATGTTCACGAGTGTCAGTAGTCATTGAAATAATCCGATTGCTCGTTTCTCCCCATATACTAAAAAAGGAGGGGAAATCATTTGGGTGAAAATTACAGCAGAGGTGAATCATTTGGGTGAAAATTACAGCCCCGATCGTGCCAGTTACCTGACTAGAATAGAAAAGGCAAATGTACACGATATTTTGCCAAATGCAGAAAGTTGCAGAAACCGGATCGTATGCAAGTTCTTACCCTGTGATATAGAACATATAACAAGCGATCGGGACATATAAGACGCAGTGGCATACTCCATTACAGCCGAATATTTTCTTTGGTTTCTAGGAACCCCAAAAAATAGCCACAGGCAACAGGGCAACATGGCTGTATGCGGTTGGCTCTTGCCTTCGGTAGTCGTCAAAAGGTAACGACAGTTCGTATGCCCCCCTACACACTGAAAAAACATTGACCCATGATATTAGGTAAAACCTATAGGTTGATATTTCCTTTATTCGGTTTCAAATCGAAACCAAGTTATTAAGTTATCGATACAGTAAAAAAATAAAAAATGATTTTGTACTATTAAATTAATTATACACTTTTTGGATTGCACTTTTTTAGCATTCATAATAACTTTTAAAACGCTGCAACATTCAACAACGAGAGGTAACGGTAAATGTTATTAATGGAGAATCATTTACTACTTGAATGAAACAGTATTTTTATATTGCTCGGGATAACGTAGGTAGTGTACTTTCATGGTGAATTATGTTAATAATCTACTTACGTACAACACATTTAAAATGTTATTATTTCAAATTTATATTATCACAATTTAAATCTATTATTAATTCTTATTAGAATAGAAATTTGTATTCAAATAAAAAGTAAGAAAATATTATTGATGATACTTCCTAAATTCTATGAACAGGACAGAAACAGTTCAGTATACAGAACATGTCCATTTATAATAGAAGACATTATTTTTCAATAACATAAAAAAATATGAAGACTCGTATAAAGTCGACTGCTAACTGATAGGACAAAAAAAACGAAGCTTCTAGGTTCGGGCCGAATATTAACCAAGTAAACTTTTGCTAACATTTTAACAGTGTGATAGAACTCGTTTTTTATATTCTCTCTTATTTGAAGAGTCGGGTCATTTGTTCCCATAATGACTTTTATATTATTGAGAAATAATTATTTTTATAGCTTGGACGTGCTGGCTTAATTCGGCTGCAATGCAGCATGGCACTATCTCTTATTTTTATGCGCATAGTTAGTTGTAATATGCAAAAACAACACAATTAAATCGTTACAATAATCACTGTGTGATACGACATACGACTCAATTGAACATTTCCATTACATCACCCAATACATATTAAACCGCGTGAGCGGTGAGCTTCCATTGTGTAATTACTAGATTTTCTTGATATACTAATTAATATTAGCCTGTGTTTGGTCCCAGGGGAAATTATAGAGGTTACGTTTGCATAGCGTTATAAGTTTAATTAAGATGATAATGCAAGGATATAACATAATATCCTTGTATAATCAGTAAAGTACTTGTACAAAAAACTTTGATATTTCTGATCACCACCAATTTCTAACGCTCTTATTAACATCTCTAAGCAATAAGACGGGCAGTAAAAATTACATATTGGATATTGAAGCATTCAAACTATCAATATTTATATTGTATTGCAGAAGAATATTTATGGCTATGTAAAAAACTTGCAGTCGCCCCGGCTTCGCACGGATATTTCACGAAATATGGCAAAAGCCCATTGATTTGAAAAAATATAAAGTTACGAATTTTAATTTCAGCCTCGTAAAAATTACACATTACAATGACAGCAAGTTAAATTTATGACAGACACGTCTGTTGGGACAGCTACCTGGCCAAGTAATTAGTCAATTAGGAAAGAATTTACTTTGATACTTTTTCACATTTTGGTCACACTATCGAAGTTTCATAATCGTCAAAAGATTTGAAAAATGTTATAAAACCTATGTTCATCACTTATAATGTAGTATTCTAATGGCAATAGATTTTTTTCCAAATCAGTCCAGTAGTTTCGCAGCCTATTCACGCAAACAATCTAATGTGCGAAAAAACAATCAAGTGTTTCCTGTTTATAATATTCGTATAGAAAATAATTAAAAGTCAATATATGATTTTTC
>JAFELO010001553.1:42666-63695 GCA_017140195.1 Eumaeus atala
CAGGTGAAATATCAATATCCTAACATATTTGATCACCTGTTAACACCATCGTAACACATGTTTCATCATTTGAATAAAAAAGTAAACTTCGACAGTAGAGAGAGTAGATATGATAATTAAGATGGATCCACAAACTTTAACTTTATTTATTTATTTTCAAACAAAATAGTAATAGTAAAAACAATTTTTCTAAACTTTTACACAATACCAGATAAAGTTAGTCGAACAGGTTTGTTAGACAGTTGTGACAGAAATAGTAAATTCAATTTATGAAGAAAGCAGCGGAACCTGCGCTAAAAGCATACTTATTACTTATGTGTCGCCTAAGTAGAAACCTTGGGGATGTCCCTATCCAGGGGCGTAAACCTCAATAAAAACTGCTGAGTAGATTGAGAAGATCGATCTTATACAGACGGACAGAATTTAGGTTCCTTGTTTTATATAATTAAATAAATATAATGTCTAATGTCTTATGAGTGTACAATGCGATATATAAGTTTAAGAAAATAAAAAATGTAAAGTCAAAATATTCATTCGGTTTCTACCAAATTGTTATATTTTTAATGGTAAACCTATGTGTCACTTTTTAATCTTATCGCACATGAACTACTGATTACCGCGTTAGGTTTACAGTTGACTGACATAGTAATATTACACACTAGTTCCACAGTAGGCTAGCTAAATATTTAATTTTAAAATAGGCTTATGTTGTATCTTTAACATGCCACCCACCACATACATTTCAACAGTCAACGTGACGAGATTGTGGGAAAAATAAAGTCTTATCTCCTACCAGTAAACGACAAAAAGCAAACCAATCGGATCAAAGAGTAAAGTTCAGTCAAGTGAACTCTGGCCTCGGATAGATGAGTGACAGCCAAGCGATGGGAAAACATATTTTTCACGTGCCGAGCTCGATCCTCGACGATAAAATATACTAAACAATTCACACATGCTTTTAGATTCGAAACACTTTCGTTAGTAGTTAGGCTATTGTGATGCTGTTATACTTATATGTCATGCTGATGATGTGAGGTTTTACAATTCCATTCGCTTTTCTGAATTATTACAATTTATAAAGTTATCTTAATAAATAGCTTACAAGTCCAATAGCATTTGGGTTAATAATTTCTTATATTTGTAGGTAAATGATGTGTTTGGATACAGCCGTGTAACTAGGCACCATAAAGCCTATGCTCGGTCACTTACTACTGTCATGCTATGAAATATAAGCACAGCTTTTTATGAGATATGTTAGAAAGAAGTTAAGAAAATAATCACTCATGCAAAATTTACGTAGTTTAGTCACTACTTCAACATTATTACTTAATATTGTTGAAAACATTCAATAGCACCTGCTGTGACAATTTACAATTATAAAATTTCTTAAAATAATATAAGGAACAAATTTCATTTCTTTCCATTCCAATTGTTTCCAGATTGTTCTTCTATCCTTAAATTCAATAGTTGAAGATTATACTGACATCGTTAATCAAAATTTACGGTATATTAAATTAAAAGTACGTTAATAAACGTTAATAAAAACAGTATGTAAAATGCCGAAGGCAACTTGTCAACCTATTCAATTTTAAAAACATGGATTGCATAAATCGAGACTTTATTTCAGCAATCAAATATTATACCTGTTTAAATATGTCTATAATCACCCTACTATTCGTGCATTTTTGAACCTGCAAATTTTTATAAACGGACGATGCAGTTCGTAAACCGTGAAATCATACAAATTGCCTGCGATATATAATATAAATATAGATGAAAGATGAAGATTCTTCGGAAGGAATTTTTATAAAAATGTCTCGAATATGATATTTTTTTGCCTCCCAGTAAGGTAGTTGCCTGAATCGATAATTTACGACCTTGTTTATTACTTGGAAATCTATAATTGTTAAAGTAATGTTATTGAACTACTTGGATATACAACACGAACACAGTATATTAGATGTATTAAAGGTTTGTAAAAATGTAAATATGACTAATAATTTTACTTAAAAAGTGGATTAATAGTTTTTCCTCGAAATGGCGACATATATTGATAACATAGTGTTTCCGTGAAATTTTAGCCCTAAGACTGATAAGTGGTGTGATTACCAAGGACAGTTCAGAGAGCGCTAGACGCCGCGGGTGTAAGCTGCAATGACCAGGATACAAGAGGACGTTTTTTACGACAGGATACAAGAGGACGTTTTCATCACAATGCGACAAAGACACTTACGCGTTAATTGCATCATTGTTAGCACCTACAAGACGAACTACGGTTAAATACAGTAAAATCATCCAAGTGCTTGTTTGATTTTTCGAACCGGAGGTTATTGCAAAGCGATAAATTCCATAAAATGAATGAGCGCATTTTTGTGGAGGAATTTGTGGCTGCGATCAGTTTGATGGGCGCTAAGTGTAGTTTTACGGATTTAAAACACCAACTCCAGGATCGTCTAGTACTAGGCATTCGAGACGAAAACTTGCATCGGAATTTCTTGAAGACCAAGGATCTTACATATGCGGTAGCAGTACGAACTCTCTCAACTACCAGGCTACGTTTCCTAACCTGTATGCCAGTTCTACGGAAGTCAAGCAAACTCCGTCCATCGTCACTGAACCTTTGGACATCGGTAGAATTAAATCGAACGAGTGTCAACGCTGTTCACGATTACATCAGCCGGCGAGCGCTGTAAATTTGCTAAAGTGAGATGCTATTACTGTCAGCGCTTTGGTCACATTGCAGCGGCATGCAATAAAAAATACCGTCAAGGTACATCTGTCGAGTATAGAGAACCAGGCGGACACTGGCACTTGGGAGGTGGCTGAGATAATTATGGGTGCCTACATTTATTTAGATACTTACCGTCCTCCAATAGTTACGAGTCTTAATATTGATAGCGCCAAATTTCCTATGAAACATCAAGGACTATCATATCAGAGGAAACATATCATAACTTGTGGTTGTCGCCTCCATCTCTTAATTTTTACAAATTTAATAATTTAATAAAATTTAAAAATATATTTAATAATATTTGCTAATATCGTGGCCACGAGAAGAACTAAAGGTAAAGATGTGGCGGATGTGTAAAGAAGCGCAGAGCGAGCTCATAGTAGACACCGGACGTGGACCAAGCCTTTTGGGAAGGAATTAATTTCAACCGTCAGGGGTAGAATTTACAGGCCTGTGTTGGCATTATGAAAAGATTTCATCTTATAAAGAACTATTCCCTGAGTTATTTAATGAAGGTTTATATAACGGACCGGAGTTGTCGTCACACGTACGACCCAATGCAACTCCACGGTCTTCAAAGTAGCGTTCTATTCCGTTTCCTTCGAAGAAACAAGTAGAAGAAGAACTACGCCGATTAATGGATCAAAGAGTTTTATCACCTGTTAGATATTCGGATTGGGCTACACCCTTAAGAATAGTTAAAAGAGAAGATGGTTCTTTGCGTATGACGATTATCGTTCTACGGAAAATGTAGCAATTGGTGTAGACACTTTTCCATTACCGCCGTCAAAATGCATACACGCAATTAAAGGTGGACAAAGAGATTGTGAAGCTGTTAACACTTAATACACCAATCGGGCTTATGCAGGTGAATAGATTGGCTTTTGGTGTGAGTACAGCCGCTGGTATATTTCAGCGATTGATGTCAACAGCTCTCTCAAATATGGAAGGAGTAGCGTATCTCTTGAACGATGTAGCAGTTGCTGGTAAAACGTGGGAGGAGCACAACCATCGGTTACAGGAGGTACTATTAAAGTTACAAGATGGGCTTTAGACTCAATTCGGAGAAGTGTGTTTTTCGGCTGAAAGCATTACCTTCTTAGGTCATATGATTCATGCAGATGGATTACATCCTTTCCTAGCGAAAATTAAATAAATATTTTTTTTGTGCTTTGTTTGACGGTGCTTGGTGAAGCCAGCACCGTCAAACAAAGAGGCCCTGCGAGCTTTTTTAGGCCTATACAATTTTTATGAGAAATTTCTTCCGGACAAGGCCACGATTTTGAAACGTTGTACCATTTACTAGACTTAAAGGGATCATGAAGCTGGGGAGAAAAAGAGCAGGCCGAGTTTGAACCTCGTCAGTGGTGCTGAAGAAAATTATTGCTGCCAGACATTTTAATATCATATGACATATTGATTTGATATAAAAAAGGCCATCGCCGAGTTAGAACCTGACTGCATAATTTACAATCTCATTCGCACACACAAAAACAACACGGTGTAAATACAATTTAAATATATACTATAGAAATGTAAAAATCTTGAGTGGTGAGTAAACTAAATAATAGCAATCAGTGCAGCCTTTTGTGAGGTACCCAGGAATAACAAACCAAGAGGTTTCCCACCCTCACCCCTTGACCCGTGTCCAAAGGCTCCTTGTGTTCCTTTTAACCTTACCTTAAGCACTAAAATGCGATGCTTTAGGTCAGTTGAATTTCTGTACAATCTTTTTTTGTTTCTGTCGCTCTTGTTTAGAACGTGCTGCTACGCACTATCAACCCAACCCTGAGTAAGACATTCGTTGGCGATTACAATTGTCCTATTTTAATTTTAATAATTTATTGTGATCTATTTGCGCTTCAAATCGGCTAGAAGCCGTGATCAGATTTTTGTTTTTATTATTAGAGCTCTCTAAGATCGCGTTATTTTATTTCTACATTTATCTAAGCTCACGTCTTACGGATTCGAACCCGGGCTCGTTTTCGTAAGCGGTGTGTGAGTTTGTCATTCTGTCGGTCATATGTCTTATAGCTGTGTAACTATATGTAAGGTTCAACGCTCGACCAGTACGAGAGGTGTAGATCGAATTGGTTCTAGCAGGAGGGGAATGCATTTATGCACTGTCCAACCGACCCAAGGGGGCCTGAAGAGTTTGTCGTGTCAGGTCGTGTAGCTATAACTACTACCTACTACCGACTAAAACCTGCTATTCGTGGGTTTGCCCTATTGGCATTTTACTGCGGATGCGGATGATTTTAGCAACTGCTACGGCTATCGCGTCGTCGGTGTCGTGCCATACGTGCTTCGGCCGACGATATCGGTAGTCGGTTATTAGCGTCGGATCGTACACCGACGTCTTTTTTTTTAAGATTATTCGGGTGATTCAGGGCCCTATCGAAGAACTTTTGAGAGAGTTCTTTAAAGTGGCCCATAATCGAGGTCAATTTGAAGTCGCAATGTAGATCGATGTTGCGTACGTACCAGGGGCAACCAGTGGCCGTACGCAGGAACCTGTTTTGCAATTTCTGCAAACGATGTATCTGCTGGGGAGGTATGTGCGCGAATGCGGCACTGCAATACGACAAAATTGGTCGAATGCATGTGATATACAAAGTGAGCTTATGTCTATTAGCCATTTTGCTCCTTTTGTTTTATATGTATAGGTTAGGTTAGGTTATACATATACCTTCGAAGACCCTAACTACCCGGTAGAGTGTTCAGATTCTTTTATCCATGTAATAGTAGTTTCAGATACATTACTTGTTCTTTTTTTCTGTTATAGTAATTATAATTATACGGATTCTTTTGAGAAGGTGAAAATAAATTTTGATAACTATAGAAAATATTAAACCAGAATTGTCCCAGAGATATATTTAATTTGAAAAGCGTGATAAGATTTAAAACCAAATGGATTTCAATAAATTATGTATACCTAACGAGACCATTTGAGGATACATTTGATCAATACAATCCGAATCATTAACGGGCATTTTCATTTCGTTAGACAAAGGGAATCGGATATCCTATTGCATGTATGTATAAAATGTTTAGGAGTATATTCTTTGCAGACAACTTTTTATAGATTGACCTATTTCTACAATGACAATAACTTCTTTAATCAACTAACCTTTTGGTATCGATTGGTCAAGTATCTGAATACAACGTTCAAGCACACTACTGGGCGACACTCAGCTGACTGAGTATATTTTATGGTACTTGAGCACCCATCTTGCTATCAATAACTAGTTAAAATGAAGACTTTGATTCGGTTGATTGCTGACCATTGATTTGTCATTTGCTTTCTGCGTGTGAGACGCAGAAGGCATGTGGAAAACAAAATAAATCTTCTTGGGCGGTTAATGAGGAAGGTTATGTTAAGTAATAGATGCAGGGACCTCTTCCATTCCCTAATCAACTCTTTCCCGAAGAGTTGGGAGTGAGTGGCACCAGCCTGGTCTATAATATATGATATATTATGCTTAAATCCTTATTTATATACTTACAGTAGAACATGACCATGATAATTTTTATTTATATAATTTCAGTTGAGCATATGGTTATTTATTCATTCATTAGCTACATATAACTAACATATGTTACAGAAGAGGAAGAGAGCCACTCATACTCGATCTCATAATATTGATGTAGTTGAACCCTTTTCGGTGGGACTTATATAAATCTTTGTTTAAATATAATAAAATATACAAACCATTTCAAGAAAGCTATTAAAATGGGCACATACTTACTTTTATATCACTTTGTATTCAGCCATTAAAACTAAGTCGTAATTTACAGAAACTCGTGTTTAAAATATACAATAAAATCCACCATTTTGAACACACGCCCGTTCAAAATGGCAAATGGTATAAACATTTATTATATAGCGGTGATATGTTCTGGAACGATATTACGACTATAAACAACGGCAAAGAAATAAGAGGCTTGGCGTAATGAAAAGTCTCCCCTGAAATATAAAAATGCGATTTGTTTGAAAATATCTTTCCTTTCTTTATTTTATAGGCTTATAATATAAAGAGAAGATACATATTTTCAAATAAATTAAGTACGAGATCAATTTTTAGAAGCACTTTTAAATTTACTTCATTTAATTATAAGACAGGATATTTAAGTTCCTGAGAAGAGCAATTATAGAATATAACATTCGTTATCCACGATAAAAGCCACTGATTAACAATCAGCAACTGGAAAGGGCATCCTGCATTATGGCATACCTAGGCCGGCACAACCGAGACGTACCTCTCGCTCACATGGCACCGCCGAAAAGTCCCAGCTTTGGCGTGTTCCGGATACAATAAAACAATGATCAACAAGATGACTTTGGCGCAATGATTACAATCTCTCTTCTGATTAAAACGTATCGACAAAGGAATGGTGATATTGGAAAATAATTTTAGTGAACGACTTCAGTTAGAAATAAATACTGTGCAGGCAATTTCCTGCGAAACCGCTGACGTGCCATTCCCATCCAATGCAATGTAAGAGAACACAAGAAAATCAGATATTATTTAACATCTAACCGATGCTACGGACCAATGCACAGATGAAATATCAAAAAATCACAGGAAATGCAAAACTATTCCAATTTTTACGCATTAGTATCTTTTAGCCATGAGCTTTCTATATTACTTTAATAGGTTGATCCGTGCTTAATTAAAATTAAGAATAATGAATATGCTAAGAGCTGAAATGAGTGGATTTGAGTTCTCAACATTCCAATAGTTGTATGAGGCAGACATCCGCTGCCATAATTGTCATCAATAAACAGACTTTATAATACTGACGTGCTATAAATAATGAAACTAGAATTGAGTTATTTTCGATAAAAACTATGACAAATATCTTAGGTCTGCGATCTGCTGGCGCAGCGTCAGTGGCATCATAGCTCAGATAAGCCATGCAGTTGCTAGAGGTCGCGGGTTCGAATCACATCCCGGTCATGGATGTTTACTATATCTATTTTTATAATAAAAATCTTAAATGTATGAATTATAATTAATAATTATATCTCCGTTGTCTAGTAACAATAACACAAGTCCTTGCCTTACTTAGCATAGAGCTAGGCTAACGTGGTGTGATAAGTCCACAGATATTATTATTATTATTTAGCTCTTGTCGTGCTTGAGGTAATTAAAAGTTTACTGGTGAGTTAACTACGTAGTAAAGCAACTATCGCAAGCTCCATATAATTATACAGATTTTTAATTTTCATCCATGATGTACGTCAAAATAGCGAAAAGCTCTACTCTAGTAAACGCTGAAGGAACAGATGTCGTCTGCACGCCTCGTATATTCTGTTTATAATATTAGGTTATCGGGCCGCAGCTAACAGAGGGCGCCTCACACGAATCCGTCGTTATTGTTCGACTCACAAAATAATTGTTACTTAAACCTAAAGTTTTCTAAACAACCTAATAATTTTGCCTTAATCTAACTTATTATATCAAAGTTAATTGCGGAATTGCAACCATTGTATAATAATAATAGTGCAAATGTGTATGGGTAGGCACCAGTGCACTCCCTTTTTCCTCAATTTCCTATCCGATCGATGGGACGGCAATCCAACACGTCCGGAGAGAAATCAGCCACAGGACTGACATCATGACGTGCTCTCCCAGGCACGCTGGTGTCCCCACCATGGTACAAGCCTTCTCGTGGCGGTGGGGCCTCACCAAGGGCGGCACTAATAGCATTTTTGTGGGTATTCTTCTCTATCATGTGCCGCGGATCCCACATACCACTGGACCCCACTATTTGGTTTATATTTATTTTAACCACCCAAAGTTGGTGAAGGTGCGTTAATTCGTTTCCCCGCGTCAACAAAAAAAAAGAAGATGGCGTTAACAGGTTTATTTTTATTTTAACCACCCAAAGTTCGTGAAGGTGCGTTAATTCGTTTCCCCGCGTCAACAAAAAAAAAAGAATATGGCGTTAATAGGTTAACTTGTATCTTGATAAATATAATACTCAATAATTACACATAATTGTCGTTTACTACAACATTATATAATTTACTAGTTCAAATGTTAGGAAAATCACTCTAGAGCACTAAAATAGGAAAAATCTTATACGAAACTTCACTGTTTTCAAGCATGTCTTTATTACAATATTATTTCACTACTACTTTGCATATAAGTCCTGACCTCTACACGCCTGTATTATTTTTTCACTTTCTAAATTTCAGGTATAAAATGCACTTAAAATAGACTGTTCATAAATTTATTTAAAGAAATTAACATAGAGCTAATATTGACAGTTGGCAATATACGCCTACCCTCTAATTTTTCGAATCGAATTAATCTCGAAGACTCGTGCGTTAACCAACAAAAAAACGCTATTTAACTTACTTATATTAGTATGAATATAGTTCAATTATAAAAACAACTCTTTTCTGTGAAATCGGCCTGGATTATTTTAAAATAATCTATGAATATGTGCCAACATAATTGACACAATTGTAATATAACCAAAAACAACCGTTCCAACATTATTCGTGTTATTTGTTTTTGCGTCTGAGAAAGAAGTTTCAAAGACCCGTATGCCGCTAAACTATCGTCGAGACTATGTTAAGCAAGAGATCAACTAAGTCCTCAAAATTGATTTCCTTGTTTTATACTTTTGCCACAATTCAGTTTCTATTCTCGTCGGTAAAATTTTTAGGTTCTAATCAAGCTTAATATTGGTTTATAGGTTGCATATTCATATGATTAATATCATTGAAAAAAAATATCTATTAGTAGAGAATTCACAACGTCAATCGCTTTATTGTAGAAATCCTAGCGGGCCTTATTTATTTCTTATTTCATGTAAGCTAACATAGTTGTCACTTTAACTGAATTTTATCCATACCTTCTATAGTAAATTAATATATTTAATTTGAAAAGACAAATAAGATTGCCCCTAAATTTTGCCTTCCACTTATGCTCGTGAATAAAATTGCTCGTCTACAAGGTACAAGCGACATACACGGTTGATGTCTTACAGTCTCTTACATGTTCAACGTTCTTTTACATTTTCTACATAACAATAAACTAGGAGCTAGATATAAGTCACTTGTGGGTGAAGGTATAGTCTAATTAATTAATTTAATTTGTACCTAAACATATTCTTGCAAATAAAATAATAATTAATTACTTAATTTCAGTAGCAGATTGGACGCCGTTACGGTGAATTAATTCTGTTTGTATCATTTTATCCAAAATGAGCATTATGAGACACATGCCGTGATAATGAATTATAGCCCTCTCTCTCGCTCCGTTGGATCATGTGTTACAACTGGCATCAAAATCTTCTTGTATAGGCTCAATATTTAATTCAATGAATGTGTACATTCTTTTTTTTAATTTGACTCCATATGATACGATTTTAGGGCATGATGCACGATTTAGGTCTATTATGGGTTATTATTAACGACGTAATCCAGCAATGTACTACTGTGATGGCTCTTAAGGGGTAGTGTCATACAGTCTCTCGCTCACATGTTACTTACTACCACCGCAAAATTACCTGAGTCCTGACGCTTTTAGGGCTTTCGGTAAGATTTATTCAAAATGCCGTCAGGTAAATTAATTTCAACCCTGTAATTCGGATAAAGCAATCTTTTATGCGGGGGGCGTGAGATTGGGTCGTATAATTTGTATCCAGACACGTACACTGGCTGGTGATTACAATCATTATGTCCGTGGATATCACGACCGTAATACTCACCTGAAACTACGCACGCCTGGTACTTGCTGTCCAAACCAATTTATTATCAATTACCATAAATCAAGCGATTAGTCTAAATTTGTAATACATAGCTATTTTTCGCCAGCTCAGACAAGCAGAAAGAGTGGCATATGAAAGGGCTAACAAAATATATACCATGCAGTGCTAATATGGAAGGATTTAAGTTACCGTAGAAGACCAAGGCTGTCATACCACGATCAAATGTGTCACTCTTCTCTCTTCGTCATCAATAGACAGTGCCTGACAAATCTGGATGGAAAAAAAATGAACGTGGATGAAGGAAGAGAATTCTGTAAGAATTGGAACATGTAGTATACGGTTCTCTTGCTCGACTCTTTACTAATGTAAGATAATTTTATGCATTATATAATTTAACACATAACAAATGTAAGGTGTTCGTATTCTTCATACTTTCGTTTCACTTAGCTCTTTAGCATCTGCAGCGGCTCCTATATGAGTTTAAAGAAGGAGGTATCTCTATAACGCGAATTATTAAAACTAGATTGTGGTGTGTAATCTTCGCGTGAATATATGAATTTTCTAACTGAATATTACGCGGTGTGTGATAACGGATCTGCGTAGAAACGTATCGTTAACGATTCTGGTGTTTCGTCAAATGACATAAAGTAATAAATATCATATTATATCTAAATAAAATATTATGAAATTGTACCAATTTCTTAACATTTATTTAAACACTTTATTCGCACAGATGTACACGAAAATGTATGTGTTTAAAGCGCTCGCCTATTGTCTTTAACGTCTGCATTCCCAATTGAAATTGAAAGTTTCACCTCAAGGCATTCCTAGGATGTAGATTTTAACATTAACATTGGCTATTTTATCAATTTCGACGACAAATACTAAAAGATTAAACACAATTCTAACAGGATTGAAAGAATTAATGTATTTCTCAATGTTTAAAATTCTGGGATTGTTAACAACCTCAGCATGGTAAATTATGAAATCAGTTTCTTATTTTGACTGTGATAGGATTTAATAACTCATTCACCTAAAGACTAAACTAGCAGGTAGATCGATTGTCTCAGATTAGCGGTTGAAATAGAGATAAGTAGAACATTCGTTCATCTCAAAGTTGAGATAGAGAAAGGAAAAACAATAATAACACTTGTTTAGACTTATCAATGGGTATCATTGTTGAAAGTAATAACATTGATTAAAATAGTGATTAAAAAGCTGTGATAAAAACTATTGTGGTCAAATTAAAACAGAGTTTATATTTTGAATTGGATGAAGTGAAATTTTACCTATACAATATGGGCAAACTTTCATTAAAATTAGTAATAAGTAAGATATATGTTTAAAATTATATGTCACATATGTGTTATGGTAAAGTAGTTATATTCCTATACGCCAGTGTGAAAGTTGTTATAGGTTATCTTTATTATCTCTTTATGTTTACTCCTGATCTATGTGCGTTTTGAGGAAAATTGTAAACATTTATTTATTAGAGATGACGATTAAAAACGATCACAATGAGTGTGATCGTTTTTTAATTCCATTTAGATGCAGATTTGTACTTCTGGTACCATATATGACCTAATGCAATAAAAAAGTACTTGTACAAAACACAAATGCATTGAGTGTAATCACTAAGTGACAGAAATTGCTATAAATTAGGTCCAATTTTCTCCTCTAAGAAAAGCCCAACGTCTTAATGTTTCATCTAAAAACTTTCCTCGTATTTCCACAATCCTTGCATTCATTTATTCTCGTCAAAGGAAAACTCGCACTAGTCTCAAGACGAGCTTATCTTTATGAACCGTTCCAAGGACCTTCAACTCTGACGGCTTATGTCTTTGCGCGTCCGTCAAATTACATGTCACCAGAGTTTGATAGGTTCATTCCCGCAAAGCGAAAAAATCTTTATTCGTCAATTAACGAGATTAAAGAATAGCCAAAGCTAGTGCAATCAGTGCCGCCATTAGTGAGGTGCCTCGGAACAACAAATCACCTCGGAGAAACTGGGCGCCTGGACTGCTAGTCTGTCCCCAAAGGGACCGCTGCTTCTGCTACAGCCGGGCTGCCTCGCACCACGACACACCTCTGCCTACCTCTTCGGGTATAACAGGCTTGAAGGTATTGTACTTTATAAATTTCACAACGTTATTGTATTGAATTGAGCAGCAAAATTATTATTCAAACTTCATAATTCATTCTGCATATAAATCCCAAATTACCCGAGCAGGCGATATATTTATTATTAAAAAGAGAATGGAATAAGTTTTATTTGTGATACACATACACAATCAAATGACTCACAAGGTTTTAAAAAAACGCAAATTATAAAAAAGTGTATATAAGTTATGGGTCACAAATCGCTCCTATCTTAGTGTTGGCTATTAATATACTCTTATGTTGATACTCTTAGGTTAATGATATTTTCCTTTCTGTGATATTTTTTTGTTTGATTTACCGTAGGTAACCGTAGAGTACCGTTCATGGTTCAAGCGACCACGACAACGTGGCAGTGGGACCTAGTAGCCTGGGGTAAGCCCAGGCGAAGCCAATTCAACCGGAGGGATCCTTGCACCGCTCTTATAAGAAGAGGGGGCTAAAGAGCAGGAGGAGGAAGCGCTCTCGGTACCTCTCTTGTAAGAAGAGGGGACAAAAGGGCGACAGGACGAGGTGCCTTTACGCACGGGGCAAGGGGCGGGGATTCCCATCCTCGCCCCTTGCCCCGTGCGCAAAATCCTCGTCCCATTGCACTGTCCCAAAGTCGGGAGGTTTGTCCTTTAGTGCGGGACAATCCCATCTGTAGAGTTGGAGTCTCTTAGGGGGCCGACTAGTCATCGTCGTGCCCTGATGATTTGTTGTTTGTAATGGGTAACCTGTACGCATAATTGTAATATACCATGTTTATTCAATATATTACCTACGTATTAGTTTTTATTTTAATACCATTTACACGAAAATTCCACTAGCTGCCATGTGTCTATTTAGTAAGAGGTGATCATGCTACATTGCAGCGGAATTAGGCCGGCACGACCGGAGAGGTCACATTGTACCACCGTAAATAACATCTTCAGTGCAGCGTTTCGTACGATTTCTTAGTAGCCTGTGGGCCCTAGGTGGTGAGCACAAAAGGAAGGTAAAGTATTGGTATAATAATTATGCGAATGCTCTTGGGTGTCGGTTAAAAAGTATTAGTTTCCTTGTTAGCCCTCCATATGTACTATAAAAAAGATCTTTAAACTTTCACAACAAAATAAAAAAGCAAATCTTTCTCCTGCCAATTTACTATAGCACTCCTCGGTCTCCGCAGCCAGTAAATTCGGTGTCAAGTTTACGATACTTATCAAAAAATCATTGGAAGTTATGAGTTCTGCTCAGTTCATACGAGATGGGATTTCCACGTAAAGTTGTTTTATAACTTTTTTTTTTCAATCAACATCAATCTTTATAAGTATACAACAGAATATAAGTATTTTAATTAATATCGGCACAGCGGAACGCCGATGCCCTGCTATTCGTAGAGCAGAAAAAACTGCATTGTTCTCTCATCGTAATTGCATAAGTATAAAATTTTTCAGATATCGTTGATCGAATCTCCATCTTAATAAAAAAAAAAGTTTGATTTAAAATATAGTAGAATTGTGTTTAAAAATACCTTTTGGTACTGATAACTGAAAGACGTTGCTTCACCTTAGCATTCGACGTAAAGTTCATCTTGATCCTTTTACGCGATTCCGCAAAAGAGAGTTCTTGACAGAAAAACAGACTAACGGAAAACAAAGTGGTCCTATGTGGGTTTAGACTTTCCTTTTTTAGGTACTGAACCACACATATAAATAATATTAGTACATAGAACGTTGCAGTAATAAAAAATCAATTATGCCACTGAGTATGTATGGTGAAAATATGGAACCTAAACCTACCACACAACGTGCTTCGCCGACATGTATTTACAAAATATTTAAGAGAGAAAGTGTAGGCGATACATTCAGAGTAGCGGTAAATATTGTTACAATTAAAAATAAGAAAATTATACATTTTAATTTGGAATCTGTTATTTTTATACAATTGTTCTGCAATATTAAAATGGAGTTAGGTGATGACAAGAACAAGATCGTTGTGATTGCATTACATAAAGTAGGTACGGAGCCAAATGCAACTTTTTATTTGAAGTCTCTAAAACAATCCATAAGTTTGGCTGTGAAAAATTTCCGAATGGAAAGTGTACGTGCTTCTATTGATAACTGGCCTCAAAGTATAAACGACTGTATTGCAGTCAGTTGAGTCGCCACTCTATTTTTTATGTTTGTTTATTAAACTAACACATTGCAAAAGTAATAAACATTATTTGTAATAAAAAGTACATTTTTTTCTTTGTTACAATATTCATAGCAAGACTAGTTAATATATAAAATAAATATTCTGCGGCTTCACTTAGGGTTCAACCCTTTTAATGCCCAATCTTTACCACCTGCATATGCTGTCTATGTATCAGTTCTAGGAGTATCTATGAAAACGTCAAAAATCGTCAAATTAATTCAAGCAACTGTACTTAAGTCTTACATATACGAACAATTGTACCCTCGCAGAGAGTCGAATCAAAATTAATGTAATTTGATTTACAGAACCCATCAAATTATGGCTCCAAAGACAAAGCGACATGAAGGCTTCATTATTGCTTGCTCCTTATTCCCAAATCTGGCTACTGTTTAACCCCAAGGCGATTGCACGCCTTTCCTCGCATTCGGCGGTGAAATGGATTTGAAAGAAAACGAAATCTCATTTCGAACCTCCGCTCAATATTTGGGGGCCTCTCGCAATAGCTCTATTCGCCTTACAATCGCCAGCTCTACTATTTGGTTACATTTCGTTTTGTCAACATTTATTTTCCGCTGAACCAGAATCTGGTAAGTCGCATTACATGTATATTGCATTTTCTGAATTGAAGTCTTGGCAAAGTATCATTTAAATATAAAAGCTAAGTGTGTAAATTGTGGTTGCAAAGTGTATATTTCCATGTAATATAAATGTTATAGATTTTGATGCTACATTATTTACTTATTTATTCATGTATGTACACGAAACAAAACTCATTTGAAGTCACGCAAGTGAAGGCTAGTAAATACATATGAGCTACATATTCCACGATGGATTTTCTTTCAGTAGCCCTACTAAAGCAACGCTTGCACGACATACGCAATCATAATGTAATAAGAGAAACGAGAAAAAAAGGATCAATTTATAAGATATAGATAACTAAAGCTAATGTTAAAATTATTCTTAAATATAAATTATATATCTCCGTCAAATCAAATCTTCGGCGTAATTTCTTCTTTCATAGCAGCATAAAATATGTGTAATGTATGTGCCTCATGGCCCAAGATACACAAAAATTTGAGTCCACAATTACACAGAGACAAGTCTGTGAGGTATACCACAGTACCTAAATAGTCTGTAGAGAATCCAGAACCTAATTGCAAGTCCCGAAGTCAGTCAGTCGGTCAGTCGTCGGAGCTCTTTGCACGACTCGCTAATCAATACGTTTTTGTGCCATTCTACGGATCATCACAAATTCAACTCCGTAATTAAATCAAGAACTTAAATCTGAACGATGCTCAAACACCTATGGAATGTAACTCACTACTAGTTGGAAATAAAATAAGGAACAGGTTATGTGCTAAGACTTCATATTCTGTAACAGTTCGAACGGTTTAAAAGTGTTTGTATTTATTTACCAAAACCGTTCAGCGACTTCAAAATAAATTCCAAAATTTATTCTTCGCTACTATTCCGTACACCCATTTTTGTTCTCTTTGAACAATGGCCACGTGTTAAGTGTAGAAACGAACTCGTCCTATTTTCATTCCTGTGCTTTTGAAGAGAGCTTGGTCTGGTTTACACCAAATATATAAATTCGGAAATTATTTAAACTAAAGTACTTGTGAAAAACATTTATTTTCATACACATGGGCCCGCTAGTTTACCCTACGTTAATTTTTTGATAGAGTTCAGAAAAAGGAACCAAGTTGAGACTTTTGACTGGAATTAAAATGAACTCGGTATGCCCGTTATTGCTCTATCTTGGAAATTTCTTATTTAGTAAAAAGTTAAATCCATTGATTACGATACTTTTTTCAATTAAAACTTGGTATTAGTTGATATTATATCATATGCATGTAATTTTAGACGTATTTGTCGCGTAATATTTTATGTTTTATTTTTGATTAATGTGTTTTATAATATGTATTTGGTTCATTAATAATAAAATACATTATAACTTAGCGCATTGCAATTTTAAAATCATTATTGTTCTAGAAAAGTAAACACGTTAGAATCGTTTAAAGATGAATTGAATCAGCAACTAAATAAAGACACATAAAAATACGAAGGAATTCATTATCAAAGGACTAAGTCCTAAACTACCTTCTGGCTTTATAGACTTCTCCAAACGTCAGGAATTGTTTGTACTTGATTGCATATTCTATATTGATACTTGGCCAAAACAGACATTTGTGACCGAAGTAGCGTAACCATGTTCTGTATAAGAAACATGGTTACGTACCATCTCTGAGGTCCAGACGAAAAACTTACTTTTTGTAAAAGTCACCAAATGCCAAAAAGGTATACTTGCAACAGTGATTATGCTTGCAGTGAACACGTGAAGCTCATGCAAGAAAATATACATAATCCAGGCCACTGTCACTGGCCTCGGTAAAGGAACACTGGACTCCGTGAGGGAAGTACACGTAGTACAGGATAAATTCATAGGGACTATTACGGATTTAAGAATTAGTACCATATGTAAAATAGTCCAGTAAAGGATAATTCTGACATTAAATGGTGTTATCCCCGGCGTCTTTCGGTATGCAACATCCGAATCAAATGGATTAAATTATATTAAAGCGACGCTACGAGCAATAGCGACGGTGGTAAATAATAGCCGTTGCGACTGCCAACATGACTCAGTCTAACAATTATGATCTAACTTTTCTCGAATATATGTCTACTACTATTATTTAACCTTAACAAGGTTATAAATAGAGTGACTTTTTTTTTATTTTAAAACTAAAGAAAAAGCCTAGTACGAGGGACGGCCTAGTCGTCGATGTGTCTTGCTACTTTTCACATACATAGTTTATAATTTCGTTTTGACGTATTAAGCTCTCACGCTAATAATAAAAATATTACTGTGACATATTTAATAGTGAGTTACGACTTATTTTTTTGGTCCCAATCATTATTCATGCCTATCTAGCAACGTCAAGCGTGTGTTCTAAGTGGATGTCTGTACCCTGAAAAGAAAAAAGATCATAGTTACGGAGATTCCACGATTAATCAATGACTGGTATTTCACTTTTATATATTATATAGGAAAATGGGAAATAATTGGTGGTTATCGGTACATGTAGGTAACGAGTAAAAACACACAGATGTGGTTATATAGTAAGCTGTACACTATCGTAAATATACGAATTTGATGATTTCGTAAGAGTCGTTCGTAGTGCCATGCATTGCATTGTAGCGGAATTAGCATTATACCGATCGCTATAGAAAACTCTTACAATAGTTTTATTTGAATAAGGAAAACTCCGTATAAATGGATAGAAAACAAATTTCTTTCAATAAGGTAAAACTTATTAAAAGGGAATTGTTTTCTATCCATTATTGTTATTACCTACAGCATTTTTAATTCATCTAGAATACTCTGACAGTAGAGGGTCCGAAAAAGCGATCGTTCCGTAAAAGCTGATAAACTTTTTACTATCTGGCTACTCGAAGCCTTAAGGAAATTTTAAGTTATTTAAAATAAATACTAAGAGTTAAAAAAAATCTCGACACCGTTAGAAAAGCATTGAAAGGTAAAAAAAAATTATACTGAATTTCGATCATTTCATTGAAGGCCTCGTAAGCCGGTAACGCCGGTGTGTTAAAAAGTACTATAGTGAAAATACATTTTCGCTTCGTTTCCTTTTACCAAAAAAACTAATGTTCTCTAACAATATTTACAAGTACGTATAATTCTACTGAAATTTCTCCGTAGTATACAACACACATTTACATATTTCAGCGGCAGCTAGCGCGGAAAACGATTAAAATTACAAAACAACACAACTCAAGTTATTCATTCATACATATATAATTACTGAGTTTTCGAAACGCAATATTTGGGTTGGTTTTTTTTCATCATTATTTCAGATATTGTTTGTACAAAATAGTGGGAAATTTGAAAGTCAGGATATGAAAACTTACCAGTGGGAACCAATGTTTCAGATATGTTTCAATAATGCACCAGATAAAGTCATTGCCAACGAGAAAATGTGTGATAATCAAATAAATGTTGGATATTTTATTGAATTTAATTTAATTGGTTTGAAACTGGAAGTTTCTATTCATTTTATACTGCTTTAATTGATGTCTAATTAATCATCATTTTGATTAGCCTTATAGATCCACAGGTAAAATGGACACTCATTTATATCTACATTGGATCGTTAGTGACATAAAAAAAAAAAAATTTAATGTGTTCAAACTAACCTACGAACCCAAGCTCCGCCACAAACTTTATACACAATATTTCTTTACCTGATACAAAAATAAATTCGATTTCCAAAATCGATATGATTATAACATTTTGTTGGAATACCCAACCGCAATTAACTAAGTCACGAGACGAAGACAAATTGTCGTGATACTCGACGTAGATAAATGAATTCGGATGACATCGTTTCATTAAGTCAATGGTTGGGCCCATATTTTTATTATCACTTTGATTATCGTGACAATTTTCATGTTGTCTAAAATTTGCATTTCAATGAGTTGTAAGTAGTGAGAAGAATTATGGTTATCGTTAAAGTTCAAGGACTTTAGAGTGCTGTTGGCCTTCATAATCGCCAAACTTCGTAAGATAACGGCACCACAAGAAGAAGCGTCATGTAAGCCTTATCATGGTGTTTTGTCCAAATCGATTGATTGCTATCAATCAAAAATCTTTTCACCGTTATTCAGCAAAACAATCCCTAAATTTTGAAGGCAGCAAGTAGCATTACCATCGACGGACCACACCAGGTCGGGCGAGAATACTCGAAAGGGGTAAGTGCCAGCCCAGGAAAAGTAACACATAGTTGGAAGTTCCACAGAAGCTCATGTCTCACACTCGTTCAAGTCCCATACAAGAGCAATTTTTGTGCATGGCAGATTTCCCTGTACAATGGACGCATATAGTTATCCCAACGAGTTTCTTGGCCAATCTGTTACAACTATTAAGATCTCTCAATGAAGTTCGTTTTACTTCGACAATTGACTTGCTTACAAATTCAGAATTACTTGTAATTTAGGGGCAATAATAAAATATTCTTACAAGATTAAGTGGAATTATTTGTGATAAGGACAAAGACGTTGTATCATATGAAACTTTCACAAAACGTTAGCGCGTATTACTTTATGAGCGAATTTTATAGGTCGTGCCGATCTTATTATGATCTTATAATATGAAAGTAACTCTGCTGCCAAGAGCATCTATTTAGTTGTTAAGGGATACTTACTTAATTCTAACGTGCCCAGTTAGAATTATAGACAAAATGCTTTGCAAAGGTTTTTTTCATTTTCAAACCTTTATTTATTAATATGATTAATATGATAAAATTAAACTACTTAAAAATAATAACAATGCTAAGCAATAAAATAGCAGTAATAGTGACATTAATGTAATTTACCATTCTTAGAATGATTTAAACTTAACGTAATTTATCAAAATTTTAAATTGTTGGCTGCTTGTAGCTATTTATGATTACTTACTTACACTACTAAGAGGCAGTGCCATGCTACAATGCAGTCAAATTAGGCCAGCATGAACGGGGAGACATAAAATCGCAGCAAAGGTTTGTATTATTCTGGTACGATCTTCACAACATAGGACCCTTCTAGCCGTAATATGTATAATATATTTAACATATCTGTATTGCTTACATAGACGTGTACGTGTAATACGTGTCACTATCATCTCAGGTTGCTCACTATCTACACCAAGGTGACCAAGACAGGCCTGTTGATGTAGCCAATGGTGTCGGAGTGTTTGAAGCGGTTCACTTTTTATGTGCTTCTAGCATAACGTATTATAATTAAATAACAATGTAGCACTTAGAATTAAGTGACGTTTACATAATCTTAACAATATTATCTATATTGAGTGTAAACGAGGTAATATACAATGGTGACCTCGTGGACAGCGCGGGGAACTTCCGTCTCTCTAAAACGATGTTGTCATTTTTCATACTTAACATACAACTGTCCCTTAGAGGGCAGGGGCTCAGCATGTCACATAACCACTATGGCATGTCGTGGTAAAGCGAAAAGCGTTTAGTACTCTGTTTTTCCGGTACTAGGCGTGAGCTAAATATCGGAACTATAGTGTCAGTGGCGGCAACCGAAAGGTAACATTTAGACGCATCTTTTGGTGTAAAAATTTTCTTCGTGCGGCGTCGGGTTGCGGTGATATTTGCATTTTCGTGATTCGGCTCTTGTACTAAGAAAATCAGTAAGTCGTCTATATAGACTTGTCCTGGTCTGATCGTGC
>JAFELO010001553.1:63738-85156 GCA_017140195.1 Eumaeus atala
GTTTGACCGCTGCCTGCGGTCTGGTCAGTTCCCGGGGGCATGGAAGGAGGGTCGGCTCTGCCTACTTCCAAAGGCAGGGCGGTCCATGGTCGTTGGACATCGCGAACGCTTTCAATAGCCTCCCGCACAGCGTGATACGGGAGGCCCTGAAATTCTTCAGGGTGCCTCCCTATCTCGTGAGGCTGTTGGAGGCGTATCTCTCCGATCGCAGAATGGCTCTCGAGAACCGGTCGGGGTCCGTGGAGTGGCGGCGAGTCGGGCGCGGCGGCCGTCTCCTCCCCGGGATGGGTGTCATCTGCTACGCGGATGACACCCTCGTCTATGCCCGGGGACGAGACTATAAGGAGGTGGCGCGGCTGGCCGAGGTCGGCGTTGACCTCGTGATCACTTATTATATCTTGCTGTCTTGAAAGGGCATGGGTTAGTTTTACTTCTAAAGCGTCGGGCTTGTTAAATAATTAAATAGACCGTGATAAAGCTCCTTAATGTAGTTTTATTGTAATGAGAAACATTCGCGCAAATTTGAGGTTTAAAATGTATAGTTTATGTATGCGCTGATAGGTATGCCAGCAAATGCCGAGCTGATACCAAATTACAAAGTCCTCAAAGCTTTAATGTACTTTTACGAACTGTAATTTTGATAATCTTTGTGTATTTATGCAAATAAATATATTCTTTCTTTCTTATATTCGGAACACTCAGCACTATACCTGGTTTTAGGACTCGATTAAAACGGTTCCTTGTTGTGGAGCAACGTAGAGCTGACATGGATAGGGAATGACTCAATTATTTAATTATATATGTCTGTGTTATATCTGTGTTATTGTTTGTATAACACCTTCAAAATTATTTACAATGTATGTGATCGATATATCAAACACTTTCTTGAGCCTTTATCAATGACCCTTTACAGCCAGTCGCATCAAGATAATTCAAATATGCGATAAGGCGGTTCTTCATCCAAATCATGACCTCTAAGCCTTAGTGCAGGCACGGCGTCAACCGCTCAGATTGCAACCGCGTGGCTGGCACACTTATCAATATGACGTGCTCAGTAGCCACTCACATGAATCAAGTTTGGAGGAGACCGAACGTGCGGTTTTGCTTCGCGTGGTTTCCGCCGTGACTGAAATAGAGTATCCCCAAATTTTAATTTAAGTACCTAAACCAGTTCACCGGTGGCGGAGTATTTTTTTATTACATATATGGTCAAGATTTCCAGGTGATTGTCAGGACTCCTGCCAGGCAAATAAGTGCTAAAATAATTAAAATAAGACATTAATAATTTATAAAATAATAACATTGTAATATGTATTTAGGAATAACTGCTTTATACGAGTAACTGCAACATAAGTAATACCAATCCGCTGCATTCGGACCGTTAAACATCATAATCAGCCCCCCACACCACACCACTAAGCAGATGTGGCGGTCTAAGCCAACTGCGTAATATGACAAACTGTAATATTATATTTAAAACTATTTGTTCGAATACATACTTAGTAATAAGATAATTAATTATGTAAACAACATGCGGTATCAGTAATAAAGATTCAATAAACATTTGTGGAATTATTATAAGCGAACAGGGCTTCCACCAAAAAACCATATTAATATCAGGGTCAATTTCATCGTATGCGTTGTATAGCGATTCCAGAGTTCTTTCGGGCATATATACGCCCTCCTCGGGTACACAACGCCAATTGTGACGGCGTCCCTCCTCGCGTGTCTTGTAGGAGAGCTGCCGGTTGGTATGCGTGAGGAGCTCATTAATGAACAGGCGGCGCCCGTCGCCATCCAGTGTCACCGACCTGACGGCACCTCGGCGCATTCGTGCCGCGCGCAGGATGTCATCGAGGCGCGATTAGAGTGCGGCGCACTCTAATAAGCCGGGGTTCTGCTGGTCACCACGAACAGCTGGTGCGCTCCGGGGGCCCCCTCGCTTAGCATTCACGATGTCATTGACGTTGATATCGACACCAATTTTTTTGGTGACCAACGCTGCCAGGTACGTTATGTTCTCATACATCTCCGGCAGCCCCGCGGTCTCAATGTCGTTGAGGAGATCATCTTACTCGCGTTCGTTGAGCTCCTCCTTGAGCTGTGAGATGGTCTCCATGAGACTCGCCTCGTCTACGGAGTTACGCTGCTTTACACGCTCATCGACAGCAGTCAATCGGTTCTCCACAGTGTCGACCCGTTTGGTGAAGTCTGCCATGGTGGCGTTGAGTCTGACTATCCACGTTTTAAACAAAGTTACTTCGCGCCATACTGACACCATCACGATGAGCAGGAGCCTCATTTCCTCCGCCAGACTGGTCACTAAGGTATCTCCTAAGTAGGCATTCTGTAAGGCGTCCTCCGATGTTACGTCTGCTGAGGTGGTGGTAGGAGATTTTTTCGACCCTTTCTCCTTACAGAACTGCCATTCGCCCTGCAGGGACTGCACCCAGCTGTGTACGACCGATGCGTCACCACTTAACACTTTGAACATTTAGCGCCTTCAATAGTAGATACAAATTTACCACATAATCCACACTTATTGGCCATGTTGTAGTACTTTTAGAGATTCTTTTTTATTAATTAATATTGTTCCTTAATTCTAAATGCAGTTAAAAAATTATAACCAAAAGACTCAATGTTTCTCTAATAGGTAACAAACAGCTCACTGTGAATTGTGGTGTGATAGTTATTATTAGTACGCACGCTCTTGTAAACACTGTGTAGCTCCCTGTTTTTGTTGATGTAAAGCTGCTGGTTGTAATTTACACTCACACTCATTCATTTGTGGAATTAAGTATATAGTTTTAAGTTTATCTATGTAAACACTAAACTATGTTTTAAATAAATGCAAACTCAACTTGTCTTTTTGACTTATTCTATTTTTAATTACTTAAAATACACAGACGTATGAAAGTGTCACTTCTTCCGCCGCATACCCGCGAATGACTTTCGGTTGTCAGCATAACCCTCCGAATGTTTGTAATCCCACTAATGTAGTAAAAATTTGATTTCTTATTATATTCTTTCCTAAAATTTCATTATAACTTTCAATCTGATATATTTTTTTCACTAATGATACTGAAAACTTGAGGAAGAAAAGGGGTAAGGCTGAATATTTTCTTAAGTCTTCCCATTTACACAATTTATTGCAGTTAAGTATTTACGCCCCTAAATACTAAATTAAAGGCATTTAAGACTCAAATATATCAAATGACTTAAATATGTCAAGAATGTATATCATTTTTGCCTATCCCCGTAATTTTTTTCTTGTTCTTTACGACACTCTCTTTTCATTAACTCACGCAATGGACGCTATCGAAAAGTTGTAATATAAATAAGTAAAGGATAAGTACATTGGGTAAAAGAAAAAGGCACAAGTCTGCTGCAAGTACTAGAGCGGAAGCATTCAGTCTTAAAAAGGCTTACATCGGCATTAGCAAATCTACAGTCCAAAGGTAAGTTTTAAATACAACGCAACCAGGTGTTGGAACAATCTGCCTCCGCCCCTGCGATCAACTCCTAAGTTGAAACAAAACTAATTTTTTTTATTACCAGAACATTTTCATTACCAGATGATTTAGGATGGCGGACGCTACGTGCTATCCCCAAATGATGATTAATTAGTTTTTTCTTTTCCGGCGGGAACCTATGTATTCCACGAACAATTACGTATATTTCATATAAACGGGTGAGTTCATTATTTCTTGCCGACGCCATGTTACATATCTTATGTTTCAAAATTTTTTATTAATGTTAAAATGTCTTAAATCTCTTAGGTCTGCATTTTGATATAGTTATTTACATGATCTATATGGCTATTAATTTGATAGATCATATCATTAATGTGTTAATTTGAATCGTGTATACCACGTGTGAAACTTGGATGTTAAATGCTTCCGCCAAAAATAGATGTTTATTTATCTTTACAATTGTCAACTTCGCGAAGGTTGCCCTTAGAGTAGACATTAGAAATAAATTACAATTATGACAGTCATCGTGTTGTCTTTAAATATATTACAATTTTTAATTACTTCAGCATTAGGGTAGAATGTTCATATAAACAGAATCACTGCTGGTTTCACAGGCTACTATTAATCGTGAAATAGCTGTGTATTACTTAAGCTTTTAGCTACCGCCCAAATATTAAATACCTGTAACCAGAACCTGTGCAATAGAATTTCGTAGTTTCTTTGACAAAATCGCAATATCGTAAAGTTACCTATTACCGCTATAAGATGCAACATTTTGGCGATAAAGTACAATATTACTGCTTTCCGAGTCCCTCTGTGTCAAACCTCAACCGTGTCATATTTATTTCAAATTGATTGTCTTTAATTCCTTTAGGAAGGCGACGTCATCTATTACCGAGTGTTTTGTGCAGTTTGCTATCCGATGGCTCAAGGAAGCGCACCAAATGAAACATGAACAAGAGGTAGTGCCATGCAGCATTGTAGCGGAATTGGACCGGCACCATCGAGGAGGTACCTCTCACTCACATGATAATGCCGTAAAGTTACATCTTCGGTATCTCATTTCGTGCGATTTGTGAGTGGCCGGTGGCCCAGTGGAGGGGAGGAGGAAGAGAGGGTGACGCATGGACACGTTACTAATGAAAAGGCTCCGATCACTTGCTAGCCCCACTATGCAATAAAAGTAAAACATGTTGACGTAAGCGAACGGCGGGCCAAGTATAAAATTAATGACACTACATAGTAAGTAAGTTTAGTACGAGACAGGACATGTTCCATTGCAGGAGCATAAGGCCGGCCCGAGCGTGGAGACTTAAAAGTAATAGCTTTGACGTCGCGTTTTGTACGGTTTATAAGTAGCTTTTTCTCAATTTGGGGTAAAGCAAAAACAACGCACTTGTATCTATAGATGTTAATGGGTGCCACCAAATGGCTAATGTTGCTAGCCTGTCCTGTTCTGAATAGTAGTTACCTACACACACGTGTACGGAGTGCTCACTTGACATGCCTACCTAAGTCCGGTTTCAATCCCGATTTTTTTAACAGACGGAGTCAAATTAGGACCCCTTGATAATTACCCACGTGCATTAATATCTGAACGGTGATATAATTGCGGAGATCTTCTTCACCCTCCACCCATCCTCGTCAATGGACCATCGGCCAATTCTGCTTCAACGCAGTACAAATACTATCACATATTCTCACATATTTTATCACCGACGTATGATGCGGTAATGTATGCAGTGTCATCCTTTTTTAATGTAAATCCGACCTACAAAAATTATACTAAGATATAATTTTAGGAAGAGTTATTGCCATGCACATTGCATGATACTACATCCTCCTATGCAACGGCATTGGTCCAGCACGACCGGGGGGTACCTCTCGCTCATATACCACCATCGTAAAATGACATTTTCAGTGTCGCGTTTCGTGCGGTTTGTTAGTAGCCGCTGGCACATTGGAGGGCGGAAGGAGGGCGTCGCATCGGCATAGTAATTATGTGAATGTTCATGGGCGTCGATAGTCGTAAAAAGGCTCCGATTTCTCGTTTGCCACCCTATTTAATTATCAAAAACAAATTTATCAATAACAATTTAAAACTAAGTGGTACATACAATAATATCAAATTAATAAAGCACAAATATTTGGCATCTTTTGACTGCCGTTACAAATGGAAATTTTGAGTATGAACATTTGTTAAAAAATGTAGAAGTTTCAATGGATTTTACATAGGGCGGAATTAAAAAGTTGTGTTCTATGATAGGTGAGAAGTAAAACCGTTTAGCATTCGGTATTAAGACATTTAGTTATATATTAAAATAAGCAAATAATCTAGACCTTCTAATTAATCTATTACCGATGCTGGTTTGGATGTGCGTAGCTATTTTAAGCACCTAACACCGTGAATTTTGTTTATAATTTGTAATTGTTTAACATCGAATATAGTTGTTCAATATTTCAACGCAATATGTATCGCAAAATAAAACTAGATGGCCAAATGCGTTAAGGTCAGAGCAAGCCTGTGTGATTAGCTAGTGAATAGAACTTGGCCTTGCCAAAAATATTATTCCGCGTAATTTGTTCTTTTTAAAAACAATACGAAAGTCTTTGATTCATCGATAATTAATGCCATTTCTGGTTACCGTGATGTTGGATGAACTTTCAGAACTTTAATTAGCACCTTTGAAATAGATCCTGAAGATAAAAGTATAGTTTTAATAGCGCTTAAAGTCAATTCAATGTAAGCTCCATATCGTCATCGTGGCGGATTACTTTATCCACACATGCTCCATCTAGCGCTTACTGTATCAAATATCAAATTACTCAGCAATTCACGAAATTTATTATAAAGAGAGAAGGGAATATACCTAGGTTTAACTTGCCATAAATATTGTAACACAGAAAAAATATTTTTTTAATTTAAAGAACATTTATTACTTTTATAGTGTGTTAGTTTAATACACAAATATAGGATAATTAAAAATATAAAAAGTTTATTCGCGATGGTCTGGTGGGCGCATTGGCTGCAATATAGCCTTGTAAACGTTGAGACCAGTTATAAATAGAAATACGCACTCTTTACATGTGGAAACTCTTCACTACCAACCGTATGGATTGTTTTAGGGACTCCAAACCATCGTGGCGTTTAGAGCAAGTTGTACTCTCCTAAAATGTAGGGACTAGATGAACGGTACCAGGTACCAGTAATCTTTAGCACTGATCAAATTCGGAATGTTCGTTTTAATCAAATTGGGTGGATCGAGCTTTATGGCTGAGTCTTGCTTAAAGAACTATACTTGGTTATTAGGCTATTAGCCTGTAAATCCTAAGTTGATATTTGAGATAAACTCTTTTGCTTTCGGATAAGATATCTTCGAATTATTTTCCTTACTAATTCTAATGTTTGTATTTTTTTATTTCACAGATTCCACCGGCATTGGATAGACCAGAAGAATTTGCGTTAGCACCAAATAGCTACCATAGCTCTAAAAATCACAGTAAGAGCCTTCGGCCGCTTTGGGAAGTTATCTCGGATCTATCAAATACGATATATCCCGGTGATTGGCCGATACCGTACTGAGAACTGGTCTTTATCCCGAAAGGAGTCACCTCGGCACTTGGGGCGACCACAAGATCATCGAAGCCTTATGTAGAAACCGTTATTATAGCTAGACTCCACGGTCCAATGGTTGTAATAGTTTAGTCTATAGTAGCGCCAATGAAATTTACATTTTATTTGGGCTTTACGTGCGAGAGTCGAACATCAAGTAGGTCAGCGGGTCGTGGCCATATCCGACCGCTGCATGATTCTGAGTCAACAATATCCCTTCTCTTTATAATTATTTATTTTATTATGTATTCGCTCACCCGTTCAATATGTATTATATATAGTACACACTTTCAGCATCATCATCATCATCGTCATTATCAGCCCTTATTTGACCACTGCTGGACATAGGCCTTCTTCAATGAACGCCTAGACGACTGATCTCCCGGTTCTCGTATCCATCCTAGACCGGCTACTGCAAGGAAATTGTCTTCCCACCTGGTGAACGATCGACCAAAACTTCGTTATCCTAAACGCGGTCTCAACCCAGGACCTTACTGGCCCATCTGCTATCGGTTCCTCAGAGTGTGTGACCAGCCCATTGCCACTTCAGCGAGCCTACTCGTCGCGTGATACCGGATACTTTAGTTCCCTACCTTATGATTTTGTTACGAATTCTGTCAGACAGACAAAATTCTGGACAGAGAGAAACCTAGCATTGCACGTTCAGAAGCACGTTGAGCTACCGCAAACTTGCGCACCAGTCCTTAATTAAGAGGCCATGTTTCGGCCCCGTAGGCCATGACAGAGAAGATTGGATGAGATGGTCATATTTTCAAGATAGAGCAGCTTTATTATTGTCTGCTCCGTGCTGACGGCAGTGTACAGTGCAGCTACATCAGCACGTCATAAGATACGTCTACCGACGGTCTAGGTTAGATTGTGGACGATAGGGGAACAGGCCTGGGAGGTCTTTCCCGCAGATGAGAAAAATATGTACCGATTTTGGTTTAACGATAGCTTAAGTTACTATTATTATCTTAGCCGAAGGGATTGACGCTGCTCCCTCTATCGAGGGTCAGCTCACGCACGATAGTTAAAGTTTACCTTGCATTATCGCGGGCGCCAGAAGACCTCATTGAGCTACCATGACTGGGGGAAGGCGTGGTCATGGTTACCGGTAACGTTAGCCTTTTCTTTCCTTTGATTCCAGACTTTGACTTGACTTGAAAGTGACAGAGTTTAGTCATCTTACACCATTGTTACTTGAAGGAGAATCATAATGCAACGATAAAGTATCTTTGAAAGAGTGATTACTTGTTGTTTGTTTCGGCGCAGATAATGATATCGGTTTGGTCAGCGACACTTATGTTAGGGAATGCAAATTCTATAAAATACGTCCTGTCTTTCAAATGGGGCGGACCAAACATCGACTGTCGGAGCCGATAACATGCTGACAACCCCATCGGACACATGTGAGAATTAAGTTTGTAGGTGAGCTATGCGTGAATCTATGTGTGTGCATGATTCTGAGAATTAGGGCGACAGCTATTTACAACTACTTTTTTCAAAATGAGGTCTAAAGCCAGTTGTTTATGTAGTGGAGGTGGTAAACCCATTCTAACCTTTCCTAGGTCAGGATACTCAGTACGTCTTCGCACTCTTCCCGTTGGGTTGGGGGGTCTAGACCGGAGCTTAGCTCCCTACTGGAAATGTGTTGTTCGAGCCTCGTCAATACGAGGCTGTGGTTAATGCGAGGTCGTGTTGACCTCTGAGTGCGTATGCACATATGTTTATCTTTGTACGATCGGCGTCTGTCCATTTGTCGGGGCACTCTTACAGGTCCCAGGGCGAACAGGGAACCGTGTATGTCAAAAGTCAGACGCGACAAACAAAAGAAAAGAAAAGAAAAGAAAAGAACGGCCCTGGCCGTGAAGTTGGTGTCACGGGAGAAGCGGCGGGCCGTATTCTTGCGGGAGCGTGGCAACGGAGTTGTCACGTCCCACTAGGACGGACATCGCAGCCACTACACGGGCCTCCGCCCGTCCGCAGCGTCCAGCGAGAGGGAGAAGTGTAAATATATATATAACCTGTGAAAATGAAATCATGGATTAGTAGTAATTTTTTTTTCTAGCCTGTGTGGGAGGTATACGGAAACTGGTTATACGTCCCCCTTTCTCGGCAGGCTATATTTGTCCGGGGGGCGGGCGTACCAGGGCGAGAGACCCCTGAGAGTCTCGTGCTCCGACGCGTCCGCCTTTTAGAACAGGTTGCTCGACATCCTGCCCACAAAGTCATAAAGGGCAGGAGTCGTGTATGTTAGCCTCGATCTTATGTGAGTGTTGTAGAGTGCTATCCTCATTCTTAGTGGGATGGCACTCGCCCGCAGGAGTGGCGCCAGCCTGGCGGTGGCTGATCTGGCCTTTCTGATGGCGGTTTCGGCCTGACGAGCCATCGTGAGTCCGGGGTCTAGCACGATTCCCAAGTAGTTGGCTGTCCTGTGCCATGGAATCGCGACGCCCTGTACCATGAGCGCACCTGGTGCGGAGCGCTGTCTGGGTAAGGTGATCGCTTGTGTTTTAGATGGATTGATCGCCAGCTGCCTTTTCTGGAGCCACTCCGGCAGGAGATCGAGGGTTGTCTGTAGTTTTTGGCCGCGTGCCTCGCGTTAAGAGACGTGGCCAAGAAGGCGATGTCGTCCGCGTAGAGCGCGGCTGTCACTCCGGGGGAAACAGGCGTAAAAGTTGTAGAGGGCTGGCGAGAGACAGCTCCCTTGTGGTACACCTGCAGGAATACATTTCCTCTCGGACAAGACCCCGTCCACTCGCACCTGGAATGTCCTGTCAGAGAGAAATGACGCAATCACTTTTATGAGAGGTTTAGGCACATTGCTTTGGATTAATTTGTATATTAACCCGTTATGCCATACGGAGTCGAATGCTTTTTACATGTCGAGGTATACGGCGCCTACAGCTTCTTTCTTGTTTCTAGCCACTGCGATCGAATGGGTGACCCTGACCAGTTGGTGAGTGGTACCGTGGTTGGGTCGGAAACCGAATTGCTCGTCTCTGAGTGGTAGAGGGGGGGTGAGTTGTCTCAGTATGAGCAACTCTAGGGTCTTCGACAGAGTGGGTAGCAGAGTTATCGGGCGATAGTTGTCCGCTCTCCTGCTGTCCTTACCCTGTTTATGCAACATGATGATGTGGCCCAACTTCCAGCTAGTGGGGAAGTGTCCAGTGTGGACGATGCCGTTCAGCAGTCTCGTTACTGCGGCGATCGTCTTGAATGGAAGGTGTCGCAAGGCCATGTTGGTGATTCCGTCATGCCCGGGGGCCTTTCTGGGTTTGAATCCCTTGATGGTGTTCCGTACCATGTTGGGTGAAAAGTGAGATGCCGCTGTGGCGATTTCTCCCGTGCCTGGGGCTTCCAGGTAAGCTTCGACCGCGGCTTCGACCCGGGCGGTGTGCTCGGAATCGACCGGTGGGAAGGGGGTGAAGTGTGCCTCCAGATGGGTCGCGAATATCTCCGCTCTGTCTGGGGCAATGTATTTTGTAGTGCGTTCTCCGTGTATTAATGGCCTACATGGTGCTTTCCTCTTCGTTAGAGTGCGCGTCAGGACCCGTAGTGACTGCCAGTCTTCGCCGGCCTCCTCGATTCTCCTCGACCATCTGTCCGAATTTAAAGCCGCAAGTTCGGATTTGACCCTCTCAGTGAGACGGTTCAGGTGAGTCTTTATCGTGGGGCAGCGAGTATACTGCCATCTGCATCACTTCGGCTAGTTTCTCCACGTCTTCCGCGGTGTTGACGGGGAAGTTCGGGGTGGAGTCGTTGAGGCGGGAGGCAAAACCTTCCCAATTTACCTTTCGCCTGGGGGGAGAGGTGGCAGTTTGCACGCCTCGTTGTGCAGTTCCGCCAACACTGGCATGTGGTCAGAACCGAGGTGTTCCTCCAACACTTCTAGTGAGAAGTGGCCCTCTAGGTTCTTAGTGATGGCCACATCCAGTACGTCTGGCTGGAACGCTTGCGGATCCGGATAGTAGGTCGGTTCCGTGGGGCCGTGGACCGTGTAGTACATCTCGCCTGCGCCCGCGAGGAGTCTCCTTCCGTTCGCGTTCGTGAGACGAGAGTTCCAAGACGGGATCTTGCAGTTGAGGTCGCCGGCAATCACAGTCTCTTCTGAGAGGAGCCGGTGGATGTCGGCGACGTCCAGTGCGTCACCCGGAGCCTTGTAGGCTGCGAAGAGTATGGACGGCTTGTTGCCCGCCTTTATCTCCACGCCTATCTCATGGAACGATTGTATCGCAGGGACTGGGAGTGGTTGGTGTATGAGGTTTCTTTTGACCAACACCATCACTTCTCTCTTCGCTCGGTCGTTGGGATCGTCGTATCTGTACGACGTGTAACCGGAAGAATCTCTGTCCGGATCTCAAGTGGGTCTCGTTGATCAAGGCGATGTCGACCTCCTGTGCGCACAGGAGTTGAGTCAACAGCGCCCGTCTACTCGAGACGCCCCTCGCGTTCCAGAAGAGGATTCTCACCTTGTTTCCTGCCAATTCTGGAAGGTTCCGTTGATGAACTCGACCAGCTTGGGTATGTTGGCCATGGTTATAGCTAGGAGGCTGGAGCCGCTACTGTAGCTATTATAAATTTCCATGGCCAACTCCATCAGGCCGGAACAGGTGTGGCCGATGAAGGCGGCCATCGTCGTCGTCTGCGTCACCGGTTGCCTTTCACGCGGTGTGGTCACACCGCTTGAGGGCTTCGGCTTGGGAGCCGGTGCGGGTGCTGCCGGCTTCGCCGCTGCAGGTGCGGACGAGGTGGCGGGTTTCGGGTGGGCGGGTGCAGCGATGGGGAGAACGGGGTCTACATCCATTTCTGCCTCGGGTGTCACTCCTTGAGTGATGGTGGCCTCCTTATTCTTCTTTTGTTTCTTTTCTTCTTTTTTTTGGGCTCGAGCCCTGGGGTCTGAGCTGTGGCCTGAGATGAGGCCCTGGGGATGGGGTTATTCGCCACCGCCATTAGAGATGCGGCTGTCGGTGGTGGTAGCTCCACCTGTGGAGCTTGCGACCGCTGGGCTCTCACCGTGGTGACAGCCACCGGGCCGGCGCGCTTGTTACGCGCCTCTCGCTTGAATACCGGGCAGGCGGTGCTGTTGGCCGGGTGAGCCCCGGCGCAATTCGCAAAGACCGGCGGGTCCGTCTTGGGGTGCTTACAATCGCGCGCGAAGTGCGGTTCGCTGCAGCGAACGCAGGTGATCCTCCGGTGGCATTGTTTAGAAGAGTGCCTAAACTGCTGGCACCTGTGACACTGGGCGGGGCCTTTCTTGCCCCCCCCCCCAATGCTTCAATCTAGATGCCCAATAAATTTTGCATCTCAGAGACCTTGTAGATCACTGTTATCGCTGCCTCCGATCTGTATCTCTTAATGTGAGCGAAGAATATGCAGCCGGGTCTGCCCTGCCTCGCCTTGATCTGGCGGGCGTACTCGGGCTCGAACCCCAGGCGTTCTAGCTCCTCCATGATATCTTTGGGGTCTGTGTTTTCCAGCAGGCCCCTGATAGCTATTTTTATACTCCGTTCCTTCGGGAGGGAGTAAGAAAACCAGCTGAGTCCCTCTGTAGCCTCGAGGTCGCACAGGTACCTCTGTACGATCCGGAACTCAGCCTCGCTCTTAGGCGAGAAACGCACCCCCTTGCCGAGGGGCTTGGCATTCGGGCTGTGGCCGAGCAGTTGCCGCAGCTTGCCGAAATTTTGTACCCAGCTGGGCAACACCTGGACGACGAGCGGCGGGTACCTGGACTCACCCTTTTTTTGTGCGTCTGCGTTTATTGCGTCCGCGTCTGCGTCGGCCGGCGCCGGCCCGGCGCCATTGTTTGCGGCTCCACTGGAATGCGCAGGTAGCGCGCTCGGGGCCGGCGCCGCCGTCGCTTCGGCGAACGTGAGAGTGCGAGCGGGGCGGGGAGAGTCCCCGTCTCTCTTCCTCTCCAGCATCTTCTTGGGCGGCGACAAGGTAGGTGACGATGCACTTACCTCCTGCTCCCTGGGTCTTTTGTAAGGGACTCTCGTCTCCTCACGTGTCTGCGGGGTCGGCGTCGTCTCCACCGCCGACTCCGCCATGCAGTCGCTCTCGTCGACTGCCGCTTCCGATGTTGTTGTTGTCGAACACTGCGAAGCGCTGTTCAGCTCCATTTCGTCGCTGCTCGACGACTCCACGGAACTGCTGCAGCTTCTTCGCCTCCTCGGGCTTGCTGGTGGCGAAATGGTTGGGGACATGGTCCCCGTGCAGGGCTCGAGGGCCTGCACTGGAGTGTAAATTCTTCACCTACTTATCTTCAAAGTGGGCAGTCTGCGTGTGAACACTTCGGCGGCCTCACGGTCGCCGGGCGGTCCAGTTGGCGGTGTTATGCACCGAAACTTCAAAAAATTGTCTTCATATTGGTTCGTCACGCACTGCAGTTGCTTGCAGACTCTAGGTCAGGATAGATCTATTAAAATGACTATTTATTGAGATCGCTTTATTTATGTGGAGGTGGCAAGGCAGGATTGTAAGGGTCGCGATGTATGACATTCCGTTTTCACTGCCTACCCCATCAAGGAGCTGGCGTGAAGATGCGTATATGTATGTATATGTATGTGTGTGTATGTGTGTGTTTATGCTTTGTTTGTAGTTTGTGGAGCCTTTCAGAGATAACGACTTTTAAAAGTTGAATGAGATGTACACATCAACGTACGTCCAGTTCATGTTATCATGCCAATAGCTACTATCAGCATCAATTGCTCGCTAATTTCGATTCCTGGTAGCGCGAATATTATATGATTAACCAAAAATAACACTGGATCACATTCTCCATGACTAAACATATTAACTCATTATGTTAAGCTCTGCTACAATTTTCTAAGTTCCCGCATAATACGGGTGCGGGCGCACACATCACTTGGGAATCAGTCATCGTTAGCCCGTTTCACCTGAGCCTCAAGGGAGTACTAAAACGACGACAAATGCCCACAGATCTCAAGAAGAATTGATAAATTATAAACTAGAAATCCATAAATTTATATTTTTATTCATCTGAGGTAGTAAGAGTTTTATTAACTGGAACTGCCATGCTTTATTGTAGTGGAATTGGGCTAGCACTATGGGGTAAGTACCTCTGACTCACATGAAATCTGCGTAAAGTGACAGCTTTGCTGTCACATTCCACCTCGTTTGTGAGTAGCCGGAGGGTGAAATGAGGATAACGCATTTGCATAAATATTAATGTTTATGGGCGTCAGTAGTGTCATAAGGCTCCGACTGCTCGTTATAAACCCTATAATATAAATAAATATTGTGTACCTAACTGCCTCATAGGTGTATCAATTTCGTTTCGATATATCCAATTTATTTGTATCTGTAAATAACGAAAGTAAGTTAATGAAGACGGAAATGTTTCTTTTATTTGAGAATTTTTCTCAACGTAAGCCATAACCATCTTGTTAGGGAAACAATATAATTATATTAAAGCCATGATAAAGCGTTAGTTTGTGCCATAAAACCTTGCCATATTGTGTGCGCCACAGAATGGAGCACTTGATAAGTTTGCTCAATTGTTATCATACATGTTTGTAGGAAAACTGAAAACATCCATTAATCTCCATGACGCTGCAATATTTTTGGGGTCTGCTATCTGGTTCACGGAATCGATTAGTGATGCTTTTTTTGTTGTGAAAGCCGAGAGGCCAAGTCGTTGAGTCGTATATTTATTTCAAAATTGGAAAATTAGCTGAGTGTTCAAGCGGGACAAGACACTTGTATATCATGTCGAGTGGCACCACCAGATATACAAGTGTCTTGTCCCGTTTTGATTACATAAACTCCGGTTGGACTATCAGCCATTCTCACAAATATCACGACGTTGCAGCGTTACTGCTTCAGGATGGTCTTCTTTGGTTGGCTAACTCAAATAACGACCATTTATTTTCCATATCATATATTTGCATATCAGGTACAAAGCATGAATCCTATAGCTAACAAAGTGATTTATCATGTCATCATAAAATAACCATTCCATAGTTTTTAGAACTCCATGTCGTACATTTTGCTATAGCAGAAGGGGAAAGGCGTGAAATTGAAGAAAATGGGTGACTACGATGCTCACTAATATCTGCACTGGCAGTGATTAATCAGATGAGTGCCCACCTTTGAATCCATTCCCCCTAATATTCTAACAGATAAATCTTGATGATCAATGCACTGAAAACTTATAACGACTTTGCTTAAATGCAATTTGCTACTTAAATTTCAAAATACTTATAAAGAAACTTCAACATAAGCTTTGAAAATAAATTGAACCATTGTCTTCGATAAGCAAATTAAAAAATATGTTATTTCACGCATAAAATAAAATTTTCTATTTTGTGACGATAGATACAATTAAACTATATATTTTTAATGCACATATTACCATTTATTTAACAATCGCAGACAAATATACTACGTGAAATATATGCGTATCAGTCATTGCGTGAAGAAGCATGCGAATGTATTATACTACAGGTCCCGAAACGTAACAGTAACGCTGAGTGAAAAGTGGAGGGTTCAGTTGTGTACGACACGATAACCAATCACAATTCCCCCCGTCCCGCTCTTACCCGTCCGATGCCATATTTAGTCCTTTACGCTATAAGGATTAGCGCTATACTTTGTATTAAAATTGATAAACTATTGTCGAAGCTGTACGAATGAACCTATCGAAGTAAGTTCCTAAGTGCTGCGATTATTGTTATTACGTATCTGCCTAAATAATCACAGAAACACATTAGGCCACGACAAATAGATATTAACAAGTAGATCTAGTTAAATGTAGTAAAGTCCATGACCCGGAAACAGAGCGATTTAACGAAGTTTCAGTTCTGTTTTATTTCCCACGTAAAAAGCGCATCCTCCGGCTGCTATTTTGTCCCCTCTTCTTATAAGAAGCTTCCGTAAATGGCATCCCTCCCGTCCCAGGCTACTGAGCCCCACCATCGCGACATGTGGATGATGGGGAACATGTCGCCAGCATAGCTATACTCTAACAGTAACGTTACATAAGAAATAATTAACCTTAAAGTAATATGTCATAATGAATAAGGTAATAAGAACGTAATATGAATATGGAATACAGCAATACCATCATAATATATCTCAGTGTGATGTTCGGCCGTGTTTTACCAGAATAACATTGAACACGCACTGGGGCCTTCTCCAAGGAGTGCTTGACAAAACATTAGGTCGTGTGTCGTGCCCGGGGGACGCCGTGTGCGAACGCTCCGTGGCACGCTACAAAATATTTCTAGTCATTCCCGCAGGATTTCTCGCTGTCTAAAACATATTCCACTTTAGTTGATGTAAGATCTTGAGTATTTAATTGCATCGATTATAATAAACTATGTAGTTTCTAACATATAATTAAAAATACTTCCATAGTGTCAAAAGTTACGAAAATATACGTAAAAAATATATATTTTTAAGATCAAAATGTATGTGTCTGCCTCACACTATAGTGTTCATAATGTTGTAGTAGTCATTTTTGTTGCACATTTTAAATTAAATTATAAATAGATGCAATAAGAAACACTCATACATATTTGACCTAAAATAATTATTTTTTAGCTAAGTTAGATACGATATATTTATAAATAGATTTCAGTAATATAGTATAATATATATTTACTAACTACCGACACCCATAGATAACCGCATAACTATACTGAAGATGTGTTGCTTTCATTCTCTCCTTCAGTGGACTATCAGAAACTACACGAAACGTGAAAGCATAGCCGTCGTTTTACAGCGATGATATGTAAGCGACAGGTCCCGGGTTGAGAGGGCCTAATTCGGCTGAAATTCTGGATGTCGCCACCTTGTACAAAGCCTTTAAATGCACATCTATAGTAAAATTAGTTACTTAAAACGCACAAGACAGGGAAATATAGTTCAACAATTTATTATCGTCTCAAATGAGAAAGGACACGTGCCACTACGCCAATGGTGACCCCTAACTTAGTAAAACGAGTAAATTTAATACAAGGCTTTTTATTCCAACTAAACTACCAGTTCCACGTGAATTTTATAGTTCCTCCAGCCGGATGGCGTAAAAGCCATATCATTCTCGTAAAAGTGCACTAGAATGTATTTTAAAGATGTGTGTTCTGAAGCCACTCAAGCCATTGTCAAAAAAAATATATTATAATAGCGCATTCCATTGCGGGATTCTTAGTCCTCTATTCGCAGTAAATTTCAGTAGAGCCCTTACGTCGCAGTGTGCTTAATATGCTTAATATATCTTAATAAGTCTTATATTTTTGTATTGGAAAGGAAAGAAAATAGCTACCTCCCACAAGTATCAATGGGCGGGTCACACACTCAGAAGAACAGACGGCAGATGGGCCTGCAAATCAAGAAGAGTGGAGGCCGCATTTAGGAAAACGAAGTGTTGGGCGACCTTTACAATAAAACTACTTTTACGGATTCTATCGCGGTTTATTTCCCGACATTTCACAACACCCCAAGTTGTGTGGTGTTGCCCGGGACACTGGTCGTCTTACCTTGACTGAATGCTCTACTTGGGCAGAGGAAAGGGCTGGTAGCCCTTGCCTCTGCCCAAGCCTCGTTACTTCCCAACTATATTTAGTTTTTTAATTAACGAATTAACGGTAAACGAATTAAACTATAAATTAAATTTTCAAGGCAAAACAATTTAAATCTAAAAGTCGATTAAAGTCATGAAATCAACACAAATTTTACTACAGCATTTCACAGTCTTAGTCACCATTAGAAAGATGATCATAACACTTTTGCTTCCTCCATATATAAATGTTATACAAAGTAGCACATTATTTCAGAGGAAAAGAGACAGGTTTGTATTAAACATATCAGATTTTCGGTTGAGTCCCACGACGATATATCACAGAGGTACGTCTTAGTGTGGCCCTCATATATAAATGTAATACAAAGTAGCACATTATTTCAGAGGAAAAGAGACAGGTTTGTATTAAACATATCAGATTTTCGGTTGAGTCCCACGACGATATATCACAGAAGTACGTCTTAGTGTGGCCCTCATCTATCACCATGGAGAGACGCTGTAATCTATCAAGTCAACCTTTAAAGTGCCATTGTCCTATTTAATATATGTAATGGCAGTTTCATCTTTCAATAATATTTTCGTATAATATTTAGAATATTGGTACATGGGTATTTTATTCATAATTGGGGCGTTGGTTGATCGTTACGTGCCACTTGTAAACCTTTCCCAAGCATATATACTTTGATAATACGGCGAGTCTAAGAATATTCGAAAGCACAGCAGTGGGTCTTGTTCTTGTGGCTGGTGACTACTTTTAAACATGATCTCAGGGCGAAAAATCCTGCGGGTTATGTGGGCCTTGAAAACCGATTCCCTATACCCAATTAACACCAGCGGAGTTCCAACTCACCCGCCATTGTAGAGGCCACGGGAAAACATGTGACCGCGACTCCACCAGCGGACACTATTGTGGGCACTACTGCCTGAATACATTAAGGTGTACTGGAACACACAGCCCACATATTGAGAGTTCGACCTCAACTTCGGTAGCGAGCAGGCGTGTCTTTCGACTGTGCTCGCCCGACTTTGTTGTGTCCGACGCTATTGTCCGCACCGCGGTGCGTAACCACTCTGAAGAGAATTTTTTGAAGTTTCGGTGCAGATCACCGCCAACTGGACCGCCCGGCGACCGTGAGGCCGCCGAAGTGTTCACGCGGAGACTGCCCACCTTAAAGATAAGCAGGTGAAGAATCCACATTCCAGTGCAGGCCCTGGAGCCCTGCACGGGGACCATGTCCACAACCATATCGCCACCAGCAAGCCCGAGGAGGCGAAGAAGCTGCAGCAGTTCCGTGGAGTCGTCGAACAGCGACGAAATGGAGCTGGACAGCGCTTCGCAGTGTTCGACAACAACAACAACGGAAGCGGCAGTCGACGAGAGCGACTGCATAGCGGAGTCGGCGGTGGAGACGACGTCGACCCCGCAGACACGTGAGGAGAAGAGGGTCCCTCACAAGAGACCAAGGGAGCAGGAGGTAAGTGCATCGTCACCTACCTTATCGCCGCCCAAAAAAATGCTAGAGAGGAAGAGAGACGGGGACTCTCACCGTCCCGCTTGCACTCTCACGTTCGCCGAAGCGACGGCAGCGCCGGCCCCGAGCTCGCTACCTGCGCATTCCAGTGGCGCCGAAAACAATGGCGCCGGGCCGGCGCCGGCCAGCGCAGACGCGCAAAAAAAGAGTGAGTCCAGGTACCCGCCGCTCGTCGTCGACGTGTTGCCCAACTGGGTACAACATTTCGGCAAGCTGCGGCAACTACTCGGCCACAGCCCGAATGCGAAGCCCCTCGGCAAGGGGGTGCGCTTCTCGACTAAGAGCGAGGCCGATTTCCGGACTGTGTAGAGGTACCTGTGCGACCTCGAGGCGACAGAGGGACTCAGCTGGTTCTCGTACTCCCTCCCGAAGGAGCGGAGTATAAAAGTAGCGATCAGGGGTCTGCTGGAAAACACAGACCCCAAAGACATTGTGGAGGAGCTTGAACGCCTGGGGTTCGAGCCCGAGTACGCCCGCCAGATCAAGGCGAGGCAGGGCAGACCCGGCTGCATATTCTTCGCTCTCATCAAGAGAACGCCCGCCAGATCAAGGCGAGGCAGGGCAGACCCGGCTGCATATTCTTCGCTCTCATCAAGAGAACGGAGGCAGCGACAACAGAGATCTGCAAGGTCTCTGAGATGCTCAATCTACCGGGCATCAAGATCGACGCATGGAGGGGCAAGAAAGGCCCCGCCCAGTGTCACCGGTGCCAGCAGTTTAGACACTCGTCTAAACAATGCCACCGCAGGATCGCCTGCGTTCGCTGCAACAATTCGCGCGCGATTGTAAGCGCCCCAAGACGGACCCGCCGATCTGTGCGAACTGCGCCGGGGCCCACCCGGCCAACAGCACCGCCTGCCCGGTGTACAAACAAGAGGCGCGCAACAAGCGCGCCGGACCGGTGGCGATCACCACGGTGAGAGCCCAGCGGCTTCAAGCTCCACAGGTGGAGCTACCACCACCGACAGCCGCGTCTCTAATGGCAGAGGCGAATAACCCCATCCCCAGGGCCTCATCTCAGGCCACAGTTCAGACCCCAGGGCTCAAGCCCAAAAAGAAAAATAAGAAGAAGTAAAAGAAGAACAAGGAGACCACCGTCACTCAAGGAGTGACACCCGAGGCGGAAATGGAGGTAGACCCCGCTCTCCCCATCGCTGCACCCGCCCTCCCGAAACCCACCACCTCGCCCGCACCTGCAGCGGCGAAGCCGGCAGCACCCGCAGCGGCGAAGCCGGCAGCACCCGCACCGGCGAAGCCGGCAGCACCCGCACCGGCTCCCAAACCGAAGCCCTGAAGCGGTGCGACCACACCGCGTGAAAGGCAAGCGGTGACGCAGACGACGTCGATGGCCGCCTTCATCGGCCACACCAGTTCCGGCCTGATGGAGTTGGCCATGGACATTTATAATAGCTATAGTAGCGGCTCCAGCCTCCTAGCTATAGCCATGGCCAGCATACCCAAGCTGGTCGAGTTTATAACCGGAACCTTCCAGAAGTGGCAGGAAACAAGATAGGAATCCTCTTCTGGAACGCGAGGGGCGTCTCGAATAGACGGGCGCTGTTGACGCAACTCCTGTGCGCACAGGAAGTCGACATCGCCTTGATCGGTGAGACCTACTTGAGACCCGGACAGAGATTCTTCATCGCCGGTTACACGTCGTACAGATACGACGATCCCAACGACCGTGCGAAGAGAGGAGTGATGGTGTCGGTCAAAAGAAACATCATACACCAGCCACTCCCAGTCCCTGCGATACAATCGTTCCATGAAATAGGCGTGGAGATAAAGGCGAGCAACAAGCCGGCCATACTCTTCGCAGCCTACAAGGCTCCGGGTGACGCACTGGACGTCGCCGACATCCACCGGCTCCTCTCAGAAGAGCCCTACTACTACTCGCTGCCCCACGATAAAGACTCACCTGAACCGTCTCACTGAGAGGGTCAAATCCGAACTTGCGGCTTTAAGTTCGGACAGATGGTCGAGGAGAATCGAGGAGGCCGGCGAAGTTTGGCAGTCACTACGGGTCCTGACGCGCACTCTAACGAAGAGGAAAGCACCATGTAGGCCATTAATACACGGAGACCGCACTACAAAATACAGTGCCCCAGACAGAGCGGAGATATTCGCGACCCATCTGGAGGCACACTTCACCCCCTTCCCACCGGTCGATTCCGAGCACACCGCCCAGGTCGAAGCCGCGGTCGAAGCTTACCCGGAAGCCCCAGGCACGGGAGAAATCGCCACAGCGGCATCT
>JAFELO010001554.1:12526-50279 GCA_017140195.1 Eumaeus atala
CGGGCTATTCAACGTGCTATGTTGGGAGTTCGTCCGACAGAATTCGTAACGAAATCATAAGACAGAGTACTAAAGAATCCGATATCACGCGACAAATAAGCTCGCTTAAGTGGCAATGGGCTGGTCACACACTCAGTAGCACAGATGGCGGATGGGCCAGTAAGGTTTGGAGTGGAGGCCGCGTTTAAGAAAACGAAGTGTTGGTCGACCGTTCACCAGGTGGGAAGACAATCTCCGTGCAGTGGCCGGTCCAGGATGGATGCGAGTAGCAGGAGATCGGTCGTCTTGACGTTCATTGAGAGAAGCCTATATTCAGCAGAGGATCGATCCTCTGCTGAATATAGGCCTCTCTCAATGAAGGAGCTCTTATCTGTAAGGGCTGATAATAATGATGATGCAGTCTACATTTCTTAAACTTGTCATTCGCTGACTGATTGACAATTATCAAGAATCTAAGGTACTTCTAGCAGGCGTAAAGGCTTCAAATTATGAATACAATAAGTGTTAGTGTGTATGTTAAGAGAAAAATTGTAATATTCAGGGGACCATAGCATGAAAACATTACGTATCTCGCAAGTAACATATAACTTTCAATTATATTGTCAAGTGCCATTGGCGAGTCAATCTTTTTATTTAAAACATTAGATATTTGAAACATTTATATAGCCTCTAAAAGATGTTATTAGGTTAGATAATTACGTTATAACTTTGGATTATATTCCGTAAAATAACCGAGTCAAACGTAAATAGATTTCACAACTTTTTATAGTAGAATGGAGTTGACTTGGGGTTTGTACAAGTTAAGTTTTCACGGTATTGCTATGCAATCGTGACAGACTACAAGTTTTAAGCAGGCACTATAAGGATGCCTGCGTATTCCATCATTCCATTTTGGCAAACGAGCACGCGGAGACTTTTCACCAACGCCCATCCACATAATTACTATGCCAATACGTTGCCCTCTTTTCCCCCTCCCCTCTAATGGGGCAATGGGAAATTTAAACCGCATGCAATGCTCGTCCAAAAGAAAAGCAAACGATGATTCAATAATACACATGTAAATAAATACGCAAGTAATGTGCGCTTAGAGAAATATGGAATCAAAAGATCTCAGGCGAGGAAATGTATCCAACAACTTTACATATCAATAATTCTTCTCCCTGAGGCGCATAATGTTTTCCTTTGGTAGGTCAGAAAATACTTACGAAGATGAAAAATTGGAAGTAATATATTAGATATCCTACTATTTTATAGCACAATGGGCAAATGGACAGTCATTTTTCCTGATAACTTGTAATCATAGTCTAAGTTGTGGTTTATGCACGATTTTTTATAGTATAGGAGGCGAATGAGAAATCGTAGCCGTTTTACGACTACACCCATGAACATCCGCATAATTACTATGCATTGATAATGCGAGTAATACTCGGTGGGTACTTTAAATATTTTTAAATCTTCATGGTTTCTTTTTTTATAGCAAAGACAAGCGAGAAATCGGATCCATTTGGTGACTACCAACTAACACACACATATGCAGATGCGTTACCCTCTTTTACTCCACTCCTATAAATATAGCGCACGAAACGCAAAAGCGTAGCCATCACTTTATGGGGTGTCACGTGAGCCTCCCCGTTCGTGCCAATTCAATTAGGGTGCAACGCAGCATGGCACTACCGCTACTATTTTTTCGCAATTGAATGCCTCGTGATCGAATGGTAAGCATGTTCAATCACAAATTGTGAGGTCCCATAGAACCAAAATAGTTAGTGTTTTTTCAATTTTTAATAACATACAATAATTTTGAAGTCTAATAGATGGCGGTGTTGCACTCTAGTGCATCGGAAAAATCTCTCCGGTCGGATTACCGCACAGTCCTTAACCTTCCTCCAGAACCTTCCACGCAAGAGTATCCATATAATACATTGATAAGCATCCATGATCTTCGCAGGATACGAAACTACGTCTTCTGGAGTAGTACGGAAATACCGGATAGGAAACCGATGGCACTCGGTTTAAGGCATGTATTTATATCTCTTTTAGAGGCAAAGCCTGGCTTACGAGAAGCAAATATAAGATATTTTATATTAAACGTGAAGGCAAAAATGGACAACAAATATACTTTTGCTATTAACTAAGTAGTTTTAACCAGATTATAATATTTCAATTTAATATGTTTACGAAGATGGATTGAAAAGTGTTCGGCCTAACCAAGAAAATAAACCCATACTAATTCAGTTATAGATTTGTGTTTCTACATAATCACCATCAAGTTCGATGCACTTCTGCCATGTCCCATTTAAAGCTAAAAGCTTTAAATGGGACATGGCCTTTGAAAAAAGATTATTCTTCCTTAGAGTCAAAATAATATAATGGCCTCGTCATTTGTCAAAAATCTTTGACCTCCACAGTGCTTTCTAGGTTCGGGAACAGAAAGAAGTATGAAGGTGCCAGATCAGGTGAATAAGACTGATGCGGTAACGGTTCAAAGCCGCAATTGTGGATTTCAGCCATTGATTGCATAGACGTGTGAACACGGGTGTTATCTTGATGAAACAGGCCTTTTCGTCTGTGTATTCCTGGACGCTTTTCTTTTATTTTTCTCTATTGTCAATCGCGTCTTTTTTTTTGTTCAACAGAAAGCAATAGCGGCACCCACATTGCGGACACCTTGTGGAAGTCCAATTAATTGGCTATGATGTTTTGAGTTCATTCATAAGAGATGCTTATAATCTCCGCTATGTCTAATTTTTTATCTGCGGTCTCCCATAACTAAATCAAGTAATTTTTAACAATTGTCGTCAGTAGTGGACGTCGAAGGCCCTCCAGACCGGCATTCATCTTTCACACTCTCTCTACCACGACAGAATTCTGCTATCCATTTTTCGGATGAATATGACAGATCAGAATCTCTTAAAGTACAAACCATACCATCATAGATGACTTTCGGTGATAGCCCCTTCTTATGGAGGTACTTAATAACGGCACGTTGCTCGATTTGCTCCATTTGCAGAAAATGTGTCCGATTGCTTTGTTAAAGAAATTATAAAATCATAACTAATTATCGCCCGCGTTTCTAACTTCACACAATTAAATACTTTTATTTGATTTTTAGAATGAAATGAATCTGTCTTAGGCTGAGTACTTTTCAATCCACCTAGTATTTAACGCCGACGCGTCAACCATTAAAGACGAAACTGGTTTCAGTTTTAATTGAGTTAAATGAATTATCTCCGTTCCACTATCTGAACGCACATGTATCCTACACACTATCGTATGTATTACTTATTCCCTATGAAATATATTCAATAAAATATTCTAGTTGGAAGACGTGAGGTGAGCCACATCGGGAATTTCTATTCGCATGGCACATAGTGTAAATGTAACGGATTTTCTCGCTGTGACATTATTCATGCAGTGTTTGTTCCGTCCGGATTAGAATTTAAAGGTAGCTTGCACATGGTCGTACATTCATTTTATTTGTTCAAACTCGTTGGTCTAGCAGGCTTGTCTTTATTATAGTTACATAATCGATAGCATGAGATTGTGTCAACAATAAATAAAAAAGTTAACACAGAAATTCTATATGTTAGTATTTTCATTAAAATATTCTTACTGGGTAAACTTGTGTAACTTTCAACTTACTGTTACAACTGTACCTATGTTTCTTTCATATAAGTAAGACTGATAGATAAAATTACTCTCACTACTGAAGAGAAATGCCCATATAGATAACATATAGAGGAAGGATGCCAAAGGGTTGATGATGACAACTGACCGTCTGGTGACTACAGAATGCACATTGTGCAGAAAGAAATGATTGAAATGATCGTATGAGTCGTATATTATTGGGTTTTGGATGAGATAAAAGAGTGTAATGATAGTAATGATAATGAAATAATAATATGATCTCGGGTTGTTGAGGTGAATATGTGCGACAGGCACCTAATATCAGGGGTTGGTAGTTCGTTTGTCTCTTGCAATAAAAACACCCAGGTACAATCAACAAAAACACGAAACGACGAACAAAAAACGATTCACGAGTCACCGAAACCATTTACCGATTTAGGCCAGATTTTGGAAATCGTTTTATTTTTGTCGTGAACATGAGATTCGTCTTGAGGCTTTCGAGCTGGCTAGAGAATATTGGCTGCCAGCTTAAACGGATATTCATAGCTTAAAGATTTAAGGATTTTTGTCTCTGCTTCATTTAAACGATCATTCGAGCATTTAAATTACACGTGGTAGAACTTAAGTTACACATGGTAACTGTTTATTCATTTCACATAGGTATATTAACATATTTTCTTGGCTTTGCCAGCATCCGAATGATATAAATAATTAACAGTCATGTATTTATATAATTCATTCGGATGCGGGCAAAGCCCAGAAAACATATCATTGTCATCATTGATTTCATCAACTATTTTGTATTGAATCAATATTCCGATCCGTATAATAGTTATTCTGAGGTGTATAAACCTAGTCCAGTTTTGCTGGCTGACAATATTGATCGTGATTATGAATTAGTCTCTTATTCGTAGACACATTCGAGTAGGGAAAAAATAAATAATAAGTGCCAATCAAGGTGAACGACAGTCTGACACAAACAGTGATTAGATGGCAGAGTTTATTAAGTAAATGTGTACTTGCACTTTCTTTGTTGTAATGCCGTAATATGTATGCGGACGGTGGGTCTTCTGTGACGCTGAACGCGAAAATTATACGCCATAGTAAAGTGACCCGACTGAGACATGTGAACGTAAATTAAAGCTTCATATAAAAGAAGTGATTAATGCTAGTTCAATTAATGGAATACGGTTTAACGAATGCCGCACACGAGTTGGGTCCGACAGGCGAACCAATATATCAGCTGACTGCTCTTAATTCCATAATGTAATTATATTATACCTATTTGATTCATGACAAAAGGGCAGCTGATGGAGATCCCGACAAGTTTTTTTAATTCAAGTTGATGAAGAGGATTTATTTCAAATTAAGAACTAACAATTTTACGAGCATGTTCAGAGGTCCGGGTTTGAATCCCGTGACGAATCAAACCAAAAGAGTTATTACGATTTTTCCTTTTCTAATTAGTCCCGTGTCAGGACGTTGACTGTGGTACGCGCCCTCGCTTCGAAGAGCGTTAAGCCATGGGTCGTATGTCTCCGGTCCGGATTTCACTCCATTCGTGTCTGATTGCCGATTATAGGAACAGAGAGTACACTTATGTCAGCGCAACCACTTGTGCAGTATAATATGTTCCGTGTAGGTGGATCTCCTCAGCAGATATGGCGGTGGTAGCCGAAATTTGGCTAAGAAGACATAATCATTATCATTTTTTGATGAAACCAAAAAGTTTTGTCAGATGTAGAAATAGTAAAATTAATCCAGCGCTCGCAAGAAACTGCAAAAAGTTGTCTATTGACCAGAATCATGTAAGAGAAACATATGTTAAACGAATAGTACATATACATGTCTTCTCATAATAAATGTTATTCAGTGAATCTTTTGTGTATTTTTCTATTGTTGAACTTGAAATAAAATACTGATTTATTCCAATTGAAAATATTGTTGTATTGTCATTAGAATATTTTCACAGCTAGACAGAAGTAACATTTTATTTTCACACAAAGCTTTTGTAAAATAAGAAATCCTGCTGTATTTGTTAAAAATCCATCTTTATATAACAAAGATGTGTTCATTAATATTCGATAGGTATATTGTTACTCTTGTAACGAGTAATGATATATTATTGGCGATTCGAATGATCTTTGAAATTAATTTCTTTTACATGTGAAATCTTATTTCATATTCATTTCGTATATTCATAAAAAAAAAAATTTTTGTATCTTGTTCAGTTCCTCCTTCGAGCCGTTCGAGACCTTTCATGGGATTCTTCAGTTTCGGGAACAATTAAAAGTCACAGAGGGCAAGATCTGGGGAATACGGTGCCTCCGGTATCATTAGTATTTTATATTTGGCCAAGAAGTATATATAGGCCATATTGATTAAAATGGAACGACATGAGCCAATCTATACGCCCTGGTCCTCGGAAATTTCCCTAACGGCGATTCGGCGATCGGCCAATACTATTTTCTTCACTTCATCAATTTTTTCCTCTGTTGTTGAAGTGCTCGGGCGTCCGGCACGCTCTTCATCGTCCACATCTTTTCGGCCTTCTGCAAAATTTTTTGCACCACTGATAAACGTTGTTTTTCTCCAAAGTAGCTTCTCCGTATGCCACAGTGAACGTTCAGAATGCATCACACACACTTAATTTTGTTTTCACACAACAGTTGATACAGATTTTTTGTTCCATTTTTTTGAATACGATAAAATCCAAGACGAACCGAAACACGTGCAAGCAAATCAGCTGTCGACAATTAACTGAACATTCAAAATGGCCGAACTCGTCAGCATAAGTGAGAGACATATGTACCAACATACCGCCACAAAAAAAAATCGAAATTCGAATATACGTAACGTAATCCGCGAAAGTTCAAAATTCAAGATACTTTCTGAACACACACGTATTACACTATTCGTGTGTGTTCTGGGTTCAATTTTTAGGTCGGGGCAATGACTTATTTTAATTTTTTGTCTCACCTCTGTGCATTCGAAATGACTTCATTTTTTGTGATTTTTAATCAACCGAATCAGTTTGTGCCATCGTCTATCTCCTTTACTATCAATTCATTTTTAAACTTCTTTTCAATATCATGCAATATTACACAGAAATAAATATCGTCCTCCTGTCCAAATTTTGGCTACGCTGCAATCTTTATTGAATAAGGTCCAATTTTCCGAGGGGACATCAGTTCGTCACGACCGGTTCAATCATGCATAGAAGCAACAGTTAAAGGTAACGTCCAGGTAACACCACCAACTTCCTGATTTCTAACTGTTAGAATAGAGGGCAAGGAAGTAGGATTGGTATTTAGGGATCAGGGAACTGACGCAAGGTCTAGGCGCTAAGCTAAGCTCTTTCCTGTGCATGCACAGCATAAGTCCACGACCTATTCGATGCAGAATGATTTGTTCATGGTAGCAGAGAATTTATTTTTGGAGTCTACTTCATAAGAAAAGATAACAGGCGCGCGGTATAAAAAAATGAGGGGTAAAATTTTGTGAATCATTAACGTGTAACTTAGTTTTTTTAGGATCATGTTTGCTCTTGAGGCGTAAACACCAGTCCGTGTGTAAGTGTCGACACACACCTTCATGCCGGTACCCTAATAGAAGTATCCCGATCCTTACATAGGTTTTCTGTTTTGCCTACTCCACATTCAGAAATCTCTTCATATAGGCACGTCGGTTTCGATGATTATTGACTCCATATTCGAACAGTACCCTATCCATCTAGTCATTTTTTATAGTATAGGCCCCTCCTATCATCATCATCATCAGCCGGATGACGTCCACTGCTGGACATGGCCTCCTCCATGGAGGACGCTCCATGACGATAGATTACGGTCACGAGCCACTTGCATCCAGTGGCTTCCGGCTATCTTGACCAAGCCGGGTCCCCCTATACTATAAAAGAACTTGATCATGCAAATGATTAATTGGAGTATTGTAAAAAGTATCGGCATCGTGCAGATGCATTGTTCTTATTTTCAGTAGGCCACCATCATGTTACACATTACATCAGTTTTGGTTGCTGCTGTTCTACACACGTAGTGTTTAACTTTCATCGAGTCTTATCCATATATTTTTTCGCGTTTTTGCTATGGCGAATCGGATGGGAGATAGCCAGTTCAGTAGCAGGAGAAATGTATTATAACTTATAAAACTGTAATACATTCATTTTAAGTCTTACATTATGAGAAACTCTGAATGAAACTACAGTACATCATTTACATGGAAAATGTTCTCAGCTACATATGAGTATTACTCATAAGGAAAATGGAAAAATCTTTTCAAGTACCTTTTGAGTGGGGCGTTTTGTTTTATACTTTCATATTAAATTACTTTCTAACTTATTCTATTTAACTTGAGCAACGTAACATTTTGATGAATACACTTTGTATAAATTTGATATATACATTTCTGTTGTCAAACTTGTTCATCAAATGATGCAGACGTGTCTATTAGTTATCACATCCTCTTACACCTCCTACCCACCTCGTACAGGGGGCCAAACAGGCTGTCGAAACCAGATTGCTACCGATGTTATAGGCATTATTATTTACAGAAATGTGGGGCAACTCATTGGCATAAATATGCTGATGTTCATGGACGACGGTAGTCATAGAAAGGCACCAATTTTCTCGTTTGCCCCTATACTACAAAAGAAAAACACAAACGTTCCAAAGCTTTTCTCCTATTATTGCCTGCATTCATATGAATTGAATTTCTATTAAAACAACTTGTAGGACTGTCGCGATAACTTAACTTTTGTAAAAGCTCCGAGAGCAGCAAGTTTGATATAAAATAGAGAATTCATTGCGCTACGCTTCGTTCTCTAATAAACTTATATGATATGTTCGCGTATTAAAACTTATAGTTCATAAAAGCGATCATTTTGTGTAGGAGACTCGAACGAGCTGCGCTAGTGATACTGGATATTTACGTAATATTTGAATCTATTGTTGATGTCCTAAGTTTACGCGAATGTTACTCATTACAATAAAACTACCTTTACGGATTCTGTCGTGGTTGACATAGTTATTAAACGAACGTTGTTGTTTTTTTTTCGGAGGGACCTACTACTGATTGGCGGCGCTTGTCCAGTCTTATTAAGTTGCAGTGTCGTGGATAAGGATAATTGAGCTCGTTTAATGTTTGGCTTATCTGTGGAGGCCGGCCTCCTTACCCCCCCCCTCTGACGGGAGGGGTTGATTTGCGCTACAAATCGACAAAAGCCGTGTTCTTGATTTATTTATTATTATTAGAGCTCTCTACAGTCGCGTTATTTTCTTTCTACAAATCTAAGCTCTCAACTCACGGAATCGAACCCGGGCTCGTTTCCTTAAGCGGTGTGTGAGTTTGCTATTCTGTCAGTCATATGTGTTATAACTGTGTCATTATATGTAAGATTTCATCGCTCGAACGGTACGAGCGGTGGGTTTGGTATTAGTTCTTTAACGAACGTTCGAACGCCAAACAACAATGCCTCGACCATCGACACTAGCTCTAACCAATAATGCGCAGTTGTCAATATGTCAAAACAGTGTTTTGTTAATACTACGAAGGTTTTGAATTTGCTGTGACGCCTCGAAAAATCCCGTTTGAAGAGATTATTTCCAATGTCCTCTACATTGCCTGTATAAAAATAATATTAAGAAAGAAAATTCGGAGGCCATAAGGCAAGAGATGTCGTCAATTTTAAGACGAAGCTCCGTGCAAAAATTAAATATTCCTTTCGAACAAATACAAAGCGTTGCATAACTTACGCAAAATACAGGATATAAAGATTCTTTCCGCGGATAAAGGTAATGCCACCGTAATAATGGATACGACAGACTACAATGACAAAATTGAACGCGTTTTATCGGATGAGTTCACGTCCAAAACGTCGAAACCAACCCAGCTTTGTAATAAGTTGATCTCATTAAAAAGACACCCCGAATCATTGAGTCTGAACGTTAGAAATCTAATCCCTTCGTGTGCAAAACCGCTGAAACTGTACGGGTTACTGAAAATACACAAGGCTGATGCTCCACTACGTCCAATTGGGAGCCAAATTGATTCACCAACTTATACTTACACCATCAACATGTGGCGAAAGTCCTATCATCACTTCGTGGACTTAAAAAGGCTTTTATAAGGGATCCATACCCCTTTGTCGAAGAGATACTACAACTACATCCCTATGTCAATGAAATTATGTTCAGTTTTGATGTACAGTCCCTATTTACATGCTTATCAATAGAGAAGAGTATATCAATAGTAACAGGAAAGCTGAAGGATAATAACCTACCACTGGAATATGCTGAGCTATTAAAACATTGCCCTGCGTCTGGCTGTATGATATGGAATCATCAATGCTACAAACAAGTAGATGGAGTAGCGCTGGGATCGCCAGTATCACACGCATGTAGTCGCAGATATGTTTATGGAGGACTTTGAGGAGGCTGCCCTTCGGATTTCACCAATAACGCCAAGATTCAAGATTCTACAATAGGTATGCTGATACTACTTTCACAATTTTACGTAAGGATAAAGTAACCATATTCCTTAACCATCTAAATAGTATAAACTCCAAAATAAAATTTACAAAGGAGTTAGAGGCAAATAATTCTATAGCTTTCTTATATGTTTTGATTATATGTAATCCCAACAACACCTTAAGTCGCACTGTTTTTAGAAAGCATACCCATACAGATCTAAACGATAATTCTCATTCTTTGTTTCAGAGAGCACAAGACATATGTAACAAGCTATACCTGGATACCGAACTTCAACATGTCAAGCAAGTTCTGCGAGACAACAAGCTTCGGGTTCAGTTAAACCAGCTATCGTCGAGCGCTTACGTGACGCACTTCACCGTTTGTCCCGACGTGATTTGGCTACATTAAAGTAATCATTGAGTATTAGAGCCGTTCTATAGCGCGTTAAAAATCGTTAAAAATATGGACATGTTGTTCACACAACGGCGTTAAAAAGAGCCGTCGCGTGAAGATGGCAGACCTCTATTATCGCATCGCTCGTGCGAACGAGCGATAACTGATAGAACAGTACCTTGCACTAATACTCAATAAATTATAATACTACTAGCTAGGTGTTGATGTACTTTTTTGGATTGCAATCTAATTTGCAAGCCATTCACCATCATTTAGAAACGGCGAAGTCGGCTCCGTGCTTTTAACCTAAAAATAGACTTTTTCTCCGACTACTTCCTACCTTACCTACCCGGGGTATAAATTGGATCACTCCTTTATACCGCGGGCTAGAGTGTGCGCCTATATCGGGTTGAATATTTGCTTTCGCCGCCTTAGTCATCCTGAAGACATGGATCTCCATCATCTGGCTTTGACAGCGATGACCACCCGCGCGTCTGTGCGTGCCTACATATATCCCATGGCGTTGATGACGTAACTGATCGACTCATCGAGCACATCGAGATGGCGACTGACTCCGTTCTCTAGCGTATTCCAACCGCAGAGAACGTAATTCTTGGTGATTTTAACGCCCACCATACCAGTAGGCTCTTCGCTTTGGCATCTGGTCTGACGCAACTGATCTCCTCGCCCACGCGATAACCAGATGTCACACACATTCTCCGTTGGACTCTCTATTTACCTCTTACTCGGACCCGGGCTACCTGGTTGCCGTCGACGCTTCTCTAGAATCGTCGGACCATTGCTCGATGCGGAGCACTGTCCCCGTTAGATGCAAATCAAGGCCTCATATTAGAAGCTACCGTCGTGTCTGGCCTTCCTTTGGAAACTCATGCATTCTGGTCTCTCGCAAAGGCTGTACTAGGAGCTTTTGGTCGGCCATCCTTACCACCTCTGCGAAGGTGTGACTTCTCGTCGGCTCATGATGTAAATGAGAAAGCATATATTCTGGGCTGTCCTTTTGCTTCCAAATAGACTCTGAATGACCAAAGAATTCCACCGCCTACAATCATGCCTTGTGATTTCCCTATGCCGTTCATATATATAGAGTATATACAGAGCTCTATGCGGAAGTACTTCTTGCCTTGGACGTCCATAAGTCGAGTGGGCCCGATCAAATCGCACCATTTGCACTGGAAAGGTGTGCTCTTGAGTTGGCGTCTATCCTAACGCTTCTTTTTCGGTACTCATATTCTGTAGGCATCGTCTCAAGGAATTGGAAAATGGCTCTGGTGCTCCCGATCCCAAAGAAAGACGACAGCTGGGATCCGTTCAATTACCTTCCTACAGCAATAACATTTTTATTTTCAAAGATAAAGGAAAAACAATCAGCGGCCAGCTCCTGCGTTACGTAGAGGAGCTTCTTAGTAAACGTCAGTACGGTTTCCATCATGGTGGGTTGCCTGGTGACCTCCTAACTTACCTGATGCACAGATGGGTGGAGGCTGTTACAAAGAGGGAGTGTTGGCGGTTAGTCTGGACATAGCAAAAACCTTTGATTGGGTTTGGCAAAAAGTTCTTATTTCCAAGCTTCCGGCTTTTGGGATTCCCGTGAAAATATGTGCCAGCTTTTTGACCAAAGCTTTGTTATCAAAAGTCTCGGAATGGGTCATTCCAAGCCTTTGACTTTGATAACCTTCCAATTTAACCCCAAGAAGACACAAGTTTGTGCGTTTACTGATAGAAAAAACACTATTTGTCGTTTTCCCTCGTTTTTAAAACACTTCCCTAATAGCCTCAGCTAGCATTGGAATACTTGGTGTCGAAATCATGAGTAACGTTCCACACCTCGAGTGTGAGTGTGTGCAACGATTTACTTTACTATCGCGTTTGCGTGTAGTCTAAGTAAATTCTAAAATGAAATATGTATAGAGTTTTCGTCAGCGCCTCTAGCGGATAGTACAACAACTAACATTGTGAATGTGACTTTCCTGTATCATTTACGCTAACTTTTTCGACAATGTTGAATGTAACGTAATGTTTGAGAATGTAACATTTTGACATAAATGCGAGTGTCAGTCGATATTTTACAGATAACTAATGAAATATACGCTAACGCAGTGGTAGAGTTACTCACTTGAAATTTGGTCAGTGAAACAACAGTGAAACGTATTTCAGCTAACACTTTACATTATTTTACATAGACTAAAAAAGTGTCTTACAATATGTGGCATTGAGCAGCGTATAATCAGCGTATATAAACTGAATTAGGAATTAGATATCACCCGTGCAAGGATCTTATATAAAGCAACTTCGTAAATACACCTTTAAAACGTCACTTTCTGTTTCATAAAGTACACCAACATTTCAAATTGTGTGTTGCTCGTTTTAATTGCTTTTGAACTTGTAACGAAATTTAAACGAAATCTGTGTTTAGAACGCGAAAATGATGCGACGGCCGACGACAGTATACTGCACGGCAAAATCTAATCGTCCGAAGAAACACGATGCTGTTGTTGTATCTCATTTGGTCTATATGCTCAAAGCTAACTAGAAATAGCTCATCTGTAATAAGTATAATGCGCTTAGACTAAATTACACTTCAGTCACTCTGCGTGATATATGAACAGTCACGTTTTAAAAATGGTTGGGCTAAAAAAACTATACTAGTATTAAAGTGAGCAAACGAATAACTTTATACTTGACATTTATGGAACTTACACTCGCGCCTGATACGTGTACTAAAGTGTTTGAGTTGTTTTAATTAACGCTGTGATTTCGTCTCGCAGTTATATAAATGAAACTCACACTCGGGGTACAGTTCTGCGGTCACATGGCAGTAAAGGCTAAGTTAGCCCTCCAGATGCTAGGCGTGCTCGGTTCGTGAAGCAGTACTTCACACCAGCTCAACGGCTGCAACTTCACAAGGCGCACTCTCAACTTTGGACTAGAGCTCCGTAATATCAGCCCAATCCATTTGACCGGGACCAAGGTTTTTCCAACCAGGTATAATCTTGCCTAGCGTAGAGATGTCAGTTCACTGTCATTCTACCGCATTTATTGCAGGGCACTCCCCGAAATTCCAAGGAATTGTTAGGATTAGTACCTGCAGCTGAATTCCATTACAGGACTTCGCGTCAAAATTCTAAATTTCATCGCAAGCGCCTCGAAGTTCCGAAACCCTGTATATGAATATTTATCTCTAATAATATAAATAAATTAAGGCCGGCAACGCATCTACGAGTCCCTTGATGTTGCGGATGTCTATGGACGTTACTGAACACTTACATACAAGTTGCCCAACTGCTCGTTTACCTCTTATGCTATAAAAAACAGACATATAAATAGTTGCAAGTAAACAAATAACCATTTTTTTTTATTTCTCGAGAATTTATTAAAAATAAGTAATTTTGCAATATCATATACAGGCTGCGTATATTTATCTACACAAGGAAAAGGCCCGGACGCGAAACTAAATAAGCAGAAATCGTGTCAGATCCAAGTAACCACTTGGAAAAATGTTATGAAACCTATTTTCGCTATAATCCTATACTAACAACGTGTGGTCTAACATAATAAAGCTGATTGATAACTTGCCGAAACGACGAACTTAAAAAAGGCAAGCAAACGAAATTTATTACGTTATACCAAGCTGATTGATAACTGGCCGAAACGACGAACTTAAAAGAAAGATAGGCAAACAAAACCTATTACATTATATTATATCATCTTTTCGAAACTAGGACGCCAAACTTTTCTTTACTTGAACTGATGGAATTCGTGTGAGGGGACCTGGAATTTTCCCTGCCGTAAATTGTTTCAATAACGGAATGAAACAAAATTCGTGCGGTGATAAAGTTTTACGTTTTAAAAGGGAAAACAGCAACTCAGATCAAAGTCAAGCTAAGCTAGACAATGTTTAGGTAATACTGCTCCTACATTGGTTACAATTCACACCTGGTCAACTGATTTTAAACGTGGGAGACAGATCTGCGAAGGCGCCAACAGCGTCCAAATGAAGTCACGAATCCGGACATGATCAAAAATATAAAAAAAATCGTCTTGCATGATCGGCGCCTAAAGTTGCGGCAGATAGCAGAGATGGTATTTCCTCTGAATGCGTTTTTAACATTTCACACCAACATTTGCAAATGAAAAAGTGTTGCGCGCGATGAGAGCCGCGTTTGCTCACTGTTAAGGCTGATTTTAGTATCACGCCGACGGCACGCGCACCGTCAGCGCTGATGACAGAGATATATGAACTTTTAGGAAGCGTTTTTTGGTGACGCGTAGATATCAGCGCGCACGTGCTCGCGTGAGACTAAAATCAGCCTAAGAAAAAGCAACGTCGATTGGACGATTCGTCGGAGTGTTTGGAGTTGTTTAAGCGCGATACTAACGAGTTTTTGCGGAGCTACGTGACAAATAGATGAAACATGGAATATACTATACATCATTATACTCCTGAAGCAAAAGAACAATCAGTGCACTGACGAAGGAAAACCTGCGCCGAAGAAAGCAAAAAAGGTTTTGTCAGCTGGCAAAGTGATGGTGACTGTTTCTTGGGATGCTAGAGGGTTTATTTTGGTGGATTATTTGCAAAGAGGAAAAACAATAAATGGAAAGTACTGCAAGAAATTTGTGAAGAAAACTGAAAAAAAACGGCCTCACTTAGCCAAAAAGAAAGGTTTATTCCACCACGACAACGCACCTGCATTCGTCAAGGATTGCTGCTGCCAAACTCCATGAATTGCGGTTCAAACTGTTACCGCATCCCCTTGGTTACCCAGATCTGGCCCCGTCCGACTTCCACTTATTCCCGAATCTTAAGAAATGGTTAGGTGGCCGAAGATTTTCATCAAATGATGAAGTCATTGTCGCCGTAGACCAGTATTTTGAGGGATTTGAGGAAACATGTTATACAAATGGCGTAAAAAAAATTGATGAAGGAGAAGAAGAAGAGGAAGAAAAGGGAAGACCTGCATTGGAGAAGCGCTGGACTGAATGCATCGAGGTAGAAGGAAACTACGTTGAAAAAAAAACTTGTAAATAAGTTGTCAAAGTTTTTCTTTGTCGTTTCAGTTACTTATCAATCACCCCTCGTAACATGAGATTTAAGACTTCTTAATTGTCACTTTTTACGCGATTGAGCTACTGGTTACTTTTAACAGCAATTAAATTAAAGTTTATTTTTCATTTCTTTTTACTATTGTATGTTTGTATATCATTCTAACATAATAACATCATAATCAGATAGATATATATATAAATCAGAAAGTTTGTTGGTAAGAGTATATTTTTGAGACAAAAATATATAGAATACTAATATTTTTTCGCAATTGAAGGGTTATATGATAGTAGATCGATAATAGACAGACTGGATCAAGCTCATTCGTGGCGGTGGGGCTTAGTAGCGTGGGGTGAACCCAGACACCTTAGGCGAAGCTAATTGTGTCAAGGAGTCCTTGTACCCCTCTTACAAGATTAGGTGACTAAGGAGCCGGGGGGGGGGGTTGCTTTCGCGCATATCGCAAGTGGAGGAAGTATGGGAACCTCACTCCAATGTACTATCCCGCAGTTAGTGGGAATGTCTTGTGGTGCGGAGCAATCCCTCTGTCGTAATGGCATCGGTCCTTTAAGGCATCGACTGGCCGAAGAAGTGCCCTGATAATGTATAGTTCGCGGGTTCCGGGACTAAGTGAGTATTCGGCAAAAATTATGCCGCGTGGCCCACACACCACCCGACCCCATCAGGGATAAATTTTAGACGAGACACAGTTCACATATAGATCGAAACAACGCCAAAGTATTCATTGATCTATGGTACCGCAGACTACATTATTTTTTAATAAAGGCACGTGGCAAAGAATGAATGTAAAAGGTTACCCGAGAAAATTTTGTTGCTTTATGCCTTAGTTGTTTTTTTTACAGGATAAGGGGCAAACGGAAAGGTGGTAGGTAACTACCACCGCCTATAGACATCCGCATGACCCAAGGTTATGCAGGCGCGTTGCCGTCCTTTAAGATGGGATTAATCTCTTTTCTTTAAGAACTCCATATCGTGTCGGTTCGGAAATAGCGATGGTGGTAGCTGGTTCCACATCGATGTTGTGTGTAAAAAAATGCGCTTGAAACGCATTGTATATATGATACCGATACTTATTGGATAGATTATATTATATCGGAGTCATAAGGCAGAGAACTAAAGTATCCAAAAGCACGCGACGAATAGCCTCGCTGAAGTGGCAATGGGCTGGTCCCACACTCAGAAGAACAGATGGCAGATGGGTCAGTAAGGTTCTGGTGTGGAGGCCGCGTTTATGAAAACGAAGTGTTGGGAAGACGATCTCCGTGCAGTAGCTGTTCCGGAATGGATGCGAGTAGCAGGATATCGGTCGTCTTGGCGTCCATTGAAAGAGGTCTATGTCTAGCAAAGGACCGATAAAATGATTATGATAATATGTCCTGCACAGATGACTACAGCCTAGTACTGCATCTATATGATATCATCTAGTAATGGCCTGCGGCTATAAAATATGTTTAAAGTAACATTTTTTGATTTGAGAGAAACGGCACAATTACCACGTTGGAAAAGCGCGCGATTGAAAGCGGTGACGGAAGCGATATTTACCAGAGCGTGGATTTCTAAACCGTTATCCTCAATTGCGCCTTATTTGCGTTTCGTTCATTGTAAATAAAGCGCTTGAAGCCGCGGCCGTTAAATATGAAAGGTAAATAGGATGAAATTGAACAAACAGGAGAGCGGGGTGCGAAAGGTAAGTGTAATTTTATGAGAAAATTGCCACGGCGTTTGTCTTTTACATAAATAATATTATTACCACGAGCTGCGAATTCGTTTTAAATATTTATTTCATTCGTACGGGAGGGAGACGAGAAAAATTAAGTTCATCATGAATATGTGTTGCAGGGCCTTTTGTCTGTGTTGTATCTAAGATCAAGTGAATACGTATAGAGACTTAGGTATGTGGTGGGTAGTGCTTCGCTGGCTCGTCTTGAAAGGAACAACCCCAGATTGTTTAAAATTTTGTAATTGATAGGTTTGACAAGAGGAATATAATTTTTACTCATTCATAAATGTAAAATTGAAATTAAACTTAAATACTCTATTATACAATTTGTTAATATATCTACACAAGCAAACATTAAAAATTGCTAGTAAAAAGAAAGTTCAACAAAAAAATACCACACAACTCACAATATTTAACTGTTGAGTTCTGCTTCCCATTATTTGAAATTTAGTACACTTGAAGATTGTATGGAAAGGTTGTGCAGACGGCTAGTGTTTTAACGGAATGTGCATTAGATTTAAATTCTTTAATTTATGAACATTATAAACGCAACAGGCACGGACATTATATTATTTATTAATTATTACACAAATTGTGTGATTGTCAAACATAACATGATGTAAGACGTTTAGCTTTTATTACCACTTGGTATATGCAAAAACGTTTTACAATCGAACTGTACTCAAGAAAAGATGGAATTTCGATCTATTTTTCAATAGTTTCGCAAAGATATTTAAAACATGTGAAACTTTAAAGTCTTGTGAACTTAATGTATATCCTTGACTACACGTGATGGATGAGCTTCTGTTCACCTCAGCCCTATAGTTGGTGTGTTCAAATTCTTAAGTCCCTACGGCATTTAAGAGCCTCTGATTTCTCGCTATCTATTGATATGATGACCTTTTGAGCTTGCGCCTCTTGTTATTTTTGTGCCTTGCTGTTCCTGTTAAAGACATCACTATGTCTACTTTTGCATCATATTCATTACTAAAATTTCCGTAACGTCCACGTCTTACTCGGATAATGCCTTATATATTTACATTCTTATTTCATTGTCTTTAAATTTTCATACTAGCGATATAACTTCTTAATTTACTGTAATTTTTTTCCAATATTAGAGTCCCGAGTTTCGGCTCATTGGCAAAATTGCTATAGAATTGGTGAAGTGATTCATGACTAAAAACAGCTAAACACAAGTAATCTCTTACTTAACGGGGATGTCTCACAATTGTATTTTAATCAGGATTTTTGAAAAGGAAAAAAGCTATTCAAAAACCTTTGAACCCTTAAAGTTTTTTATTTTAATTTATAAAAGACAAGATACTTCTATATTCCGCTAACAATACTTAGAAAACAAGGACTCCTAACATTATGAGAAGATTTTAATCATTTAATAATGAAGAAAAAATTTGAACTAAGTTCAGAATATTGATCCGTTTACATATAATATGTAATAAAATATCTTAAATATGGTATTAGAGATCAGGTTTCATGGGTTACTGTTAATGTGATAAGTGTAATAGCGATTAAATCTTAACTACCACATAAATGTGCGATAATAATTATCCTTAATCGGAAACTGTAAGACCTAAATTCGTAATTTGTTTTATACGTGCTAATCATGATTTTAATTAGAAACAAGAAGTGGATAAGGAAGTAGTGAAAATGTTCCGATTTTTTCGATTGTCCCCTATACGATATAAAAGGAATATAGCTTAGGAAGAGGAAGTGCCATGCTGCATAGGAGGAGGTAGTGCCATGCATAGTGCATAGTGCCGTCCAAATGAAGTCGCGAACCCGGACATGATTAGAAAGATTAAAAATATCGTTTTGATTGATCGGCGCTTAAAGTTGCGGCAGATAGCAGAGATGGTAAGCATTTCCTTTGAACGCGTTTTTAACATTTTGGACCAACAGTTGCAAATGAAAAAACTGTGCTCTCTGTTAACCAAAAGCAACGTCGAGTGGACGATTCGTCGGAATGTTTGGCGCTGTTCAAGCATGATACTAACGAGTTTTTACGGCGTTATGTGACAGTAGATAAAACACGGATACATCATTATACTCCTGGACTAAAAGAATAATCTAAGCAGTGGACTGAGAGCGGAAAACCTGCGCCAAAGAAAGCAAAAACGGTTTCGTCGGCCAGCAAAATGATGGCGACTGTTTCTTGGGATGCTCGAGGGTTTATTTTAGTAGATTATTTGCAAAGAGATAAAACTACAGAGAGTATTATGCAAGCTTATTGCAAAAATTTTGTGTAGAAATCCGAAAGAAACGGTCTCACTTAGCGAAAAAGAAAGTTTTATTCCACTTCGATAACGCACCTGTGCACTCGTAAGGGTTGCAGTTGCCAACTTCTATGAATTGCTGTTCGAATTGTTACCGCATCCCCCTAATCCGCAGACCTGGCCCCATGCGGCTTCCACTTATTCCCGAATCTGTGAATGGAAATGATTAAGTGGCCGAAGATTTTCATGAAATGTTGAAGTCATTGTCGCCGTAGACCAGTATTTTGAGGGTTTAGAGAAAGCATTCTATTAAACTGGTGTAACAGCATTGGTGAAGGAGAAAAAGAAGAAGAAGAGAAGAGAAGTAGGAGAATAAATGCATGGAGGTAGAAGTAAACTACGTTCAAAAATGAAATTGTTTCAAATAGACGATTATAGTCTTTCTTTGTCGTTTCGGATACTTATCAATCACCCCTCGTATATAATGAATAGAATGCGTAATTGTTCGATTTGGTGGTGTCACTGTCTTTCGTCCTGAAGTAAACTTATTGTACATATTTGAGGATAAATTAAATTTCAACTGAAATGTTGGGGCGTAATTAAGTGTCATTAAAGAATCTAAACGTAGCGGTAAAGGAAACGCTCGACTACGACGACCCGGCAAACAGTCGGCTTCCGTTCAAGTAAATGAAGCGAGGGAACGCCATTACATTGTGGTTGTTTGTTGAATATTAAATGTATTGTACGTATATACCGTCTAATATAGATATTAGGTTTATTTTATATATCATGGTATCGTGGTGTTATGTGAGTGAGAGGCACTTCCCCAGTCGTGCTGATCTCATTAGGCCGCAATGCAGCGTGGTCTTATACATTGAGTACAATCAGGATGATATGGAATTATGGGTTGTGATATGACTTAACTTGCAGTAATTCATTTCTGGCATAGCAGCCACATGCGGGGATGAAGTATTTGGTCAATCAATAATTTTCAATGAGAAATGAGGCGCTTATAAGTCAGCAATTTAAGTCAACAATTTTTAAATCAATGTGCTTTTCGAAGTACCTACTATTACTCCTTTTAGTAAGATTTAACATTAGCAAGTACTTTTTTTAGTAAGATTCATTTTTTAACGTGTTAAGGTACTAAGGTAGGTAATATTTATTGAATATTTTATTATACTTTGATTACTGTTGACAGATAGTCAACATTCACATACTCAAGATCACACAAGTATTTAGATGACATCAAAAGAAAATTACTATTATCATTAAAAACTTTTCTTAGATCTAAAACAATGTCTTTTCTCTGTATTAAACACATGATAATACTCAAGAAATGGAAACAACAACAAATTTTCATGCCTTGCAAGCAAAAATACTCCTTTGAAATGAAAAAAATACTGCTTTCCCATTATTAATATTGAATTAAAAGGAGATGTAAGTTAATTAAGTCTGAAATAAATTATTGTTTGTATTACAAAAATGACCTTTGTCTTGTTCAAATTCAACCTAAGTCTAATACGTCGGGAGGATCCACTTAGGTTTTATTTCCGGCGAAACACAGATGTGTTAGGTACTCGCCGTTAATACTTAAGCTGCATTCTGCCCAGTTTAAAGTATTAGGGACGTTCCCCAAACAATAGGTGAACGGTTTTTGGGAAATAACATCCTCCTTTTTTTAAAGAGGGAAACGGATTTACGCGCCTTCACTGGCCCTGGGTGTGGTCCAGTGGTGTGTGAATTCCTGAAGTAGAATAGGTGACACGATGGCAGCATTATGGTGTCCTCACCTTGTCTTCGGACTTCACATAGTCCTGGGCACGTACCGTCGGATTTTTCGTAGTCCCACCTTCAGCTCAACCATGTGGTTACCTAGTCCGTTATAAGTAGCCAGGTCAAATCGGTGGTAGCGATCCGTGGCCCGGAGATTCTTAGCACCCCTTTTTCCAAAGTTCCCGTAGCCGCTACCGTGGCTAAAACAAGTGGAACTATCGGCAACTTGGGTCAGAATTCTACACTGTAGTCCATTGGAGGTAAACGCTCATAATTGCCACGTTGTGCAGGCGGATCGGCAAGCGCAGATTAATTTTCGGACACCACGCCACGTCTGCCTGTCGCCGATTCGATTGATGATACCGCCATCATTCGGCGCGACTGCTGTCCGGTACTCCCGCGTATTTCACTGTCACTGTGAAACAGACGGGACACCAAACAACCAGCTCGATGAATCCGCTTAGTTGTTAAGAGACTAGTGCCATTTGACGACTCTTACATCACCCTGGGCTTAGATTAAGGGTGGGGGTATGCGTAGGCCGCCCCCACACAGCACACCTTCTACCTAGGCTGGTCAACGTCGATGGTGCTATTCTCGAAGTCGTAGACGAATACGTCTACCTCGGGCAACTATTGCAATTAGGTAGATATACTTCAATATGGAAGCCAATAGAAGGATTCACTTGGACTAGGCAGCATTCCGGCAACTTCGTCACATTCTCACGCCGCCTATGCAATGGAGCTTGAATACAAAAGTCTTCAACCAACGCGTTCTCCCCGTGATAACCTACGAGTCCGAGACATGGCCTCTTTATTCTGGTCTGGTTCGCAAGCTAGTGGTAGCTCAATGTGCCTTTGAACGTGCTATGTTGGGAGTTTCTCTGTCCGACAGAAATCGCAACGTAGTCATAAGGCAGAAGACTAAAGCATCCGATATCAGCGACGAATATGCTCGCTGAAGTGTCAATAGGCTGGTCACTGAGAGGAACAGACGGCAGATGGGCCAGTAAGGTTCTAGAGTAGACGCCACGTTTAGGAAAACGAAGTGTTTGTTGACCGCTCCCCAGGTGGGAAGACAATCTCCGTGCAGTAGCCGGTCCGAGATGGATGTAAGTAGCAGGATATTGGTCGTCTTGGCGTTCATTGAAAGAGGCCAGCAGTGGACCGATAAGAGCTGATAGTGTTAGTGATTACGAAAATACAGCGCAGAGGATGTTTAAAATAAATATAGTATTCGAGTTTTCAACGTGATTGAGAGCTTATCGATAAGTCAGAACAGCAGCCTCTTCATAGCGTGCTCATTCATACCCACTAGTCCTTTAATAACATCAGATAATTAAAAAATACAAGTGTATTGTACCAAACTTCTTAGTATAGAGTTATAGTTATATAATACTTTAAATATTATTTCGTGGCGACGGAGTTATATGTAATATCTTTCGGAATGGGGTAAAGACTATATAAGATTAAAAAAAAAAACGTTGATTCTAGTGGAAAGTGCGCTTAAATTACATATAAAAATATATTTAATATATATGCACAAAAACCTCGTCAGCGCAAGAAAGTTATCTCAAATTTGAAGTATCAAAAACACGTAAGTACATGAAGGATTCATGGAGGTGATACGGTAGATACGATGTTTTGAAATACGAGAAAATGCTCTGTAACATATATATGTTGTCAATGTATATTATAATATATGTTGTAAGTCATATTAATTACGAAAAAAGTAATGAAGAGTCTTTGTACGGCCAACACAAGCCAAAATAATAATTTTAATAGTGTCTGTCATCGTAATACTTTCAAGCTAGGTTCTATTAACTACGCCTTGGTACACCCCAAGCTACCGAGCACCACTACGAAGGCCCTCTCTTGAATTCACTTAGGCCTTCATCACGACTACTGACGCCACCCCTCTCCTGGCATGGCCCACACTTTAAGGTGATATCATGTGAGCGAGAGGTAGGTACCTCCACAGCATTCTTACTAAAAATGTGTTATGTGAAGACAGTACTCAAAAATATAACTGTCTCGTGGTCTAGTGGTAAGCATGTTCCGCCACAGACGTCAGGTCCCGGGTTCGAATCCCGGGTCGGACCATACAAAAATTTTGCGATTAGGATTTTTCAAATTCTAATCCCATCGGAATAGGATATTGAAGGAATAGAGAGTGCACTTATGTTTGCGCAAACACTTGTGCACTATAATGTGTCCCGCGCAGATGGCTCTCTCAATAGAGATGGCCGCTGTAGTCGAAATTCGGCTAGGACGACATTATTATTATAATTATTATTACTCAAAAATAGTATGAGACAACATACCGCGTAATAATTATTAAAGGTTGAAGGTATTGTTTTATGTGTCGTATTTAGCTAACATGTTCAACAGCAGATCGCGAAGTCCTGGTTTCGAGTCCCAAATGCTATTGGGCTTTTTTGCGGCCGACATTACACATTCATGCCTTGGAGAACGGCTAAGGGTTTTCTTGTCGCTGATGTGTAGGGAAGTAAAAGATATTGCATATATATATATATATATATATATATATATATATATACATATATATATATATATATATTCTGACTACGCACTTTTGGGCAGTACAGACGAAACAGATATATAGCACAGCATAATTTTCGTATATTCTATAGATTAACAAATAATCTTGTTTATTTACCAGCAAATATATATCAGTATCGTTGTTTTCTCAACATAATACGATGTAAATTCGGTCTTAATTTTGGAACATTTACCTGGACAAGTAAATCTGCGCATTAAGATCACGTAGCCAATCTGAATTGCTAATATAGTGGCAGTAACATGTATACGCAATTACCCACGCGTCCTATAATATACTGTTTCATGTATATGCTTGGTATATTGTTTTAGCATATTATGGATCAATGTCTTTCACCAAAAACTTTTTAATATTTCTTCTTTTTTATATTATTATTGATAGTTATTGCCTGGCTAGGTCCGGATGACCTGGCACGACAGCCGAATGGCACACACGTGAGGGCAGCCTTGCGCCCGGTCCTTCAGTGCTGGATGTGCCATAAGTGTAAACCCGGCACCTTTCGTCTGACGCGGGTTCTCTCCGGGCATGTCTGCCTTGGTGATTATCTGTGGTACCCTTGCGGTGTGCCCGAGATGCTCGGCGCTGCGTGCGCACGAGCTGGCGTCAGTCACCGGAGGGAACCTGTCTTTGTCGAGCATCATAACTGTGAAGCTCGATAACGAGGAGTCCTATGAAACGATGGCTTGTCACTTCCTTCTGTCTCCCAGCTGTCTCGATGACAACGAGCGGCCTCCTCTCACACCGTAGATGATGAACGGGGGCGTGAAGGAGGTCCTATATCTTGCGCCTACACCAAATGTAGTCAAGGGTTGAACTGGACTTGAACCCGGCCCGCTAAGTGACGACGTTGGTACGGTTGGTAGTAGGCGACTGTTGCTCGAGGAGGTGAAGTCTGGCCTTTTCGCCTAGGCCAGTCTGTCGCTGGAGGGATCCTGTTGCTGCCCCAGGGGTTTAGTCAGTATCCCGAGTGCCAAGTCTGATGTACGGTCTAGGGGCCACCCGGGCCCTAGATGTTGTACGTAAACGGACGGGGCTGAAGAGCAGAAGGAAGAGACGTTTTTGCACACGGGTTCGTCAATCAAATTCTCACAAGCAGATTGACACACGTTTTCATTATTACAATGACAAACATTGTTAAAATGATTATTTTGGCTTGTGTTGGCCGTACAAAGACTCTTCATTACTTTTTTCGTAATTAATGAGCATTTTCGCGTATTTCAAAACATCGTATCTACGTATCACCTCCATGAATCCTTCATGTATGTACATGTATGTACAAAATACTACACAAATTTTTATAGTAAATTATACGGTACCACAAAAACAACTTTGCATAATATAAATGACTGGGAAAGTATTATCAGGGAACTGTCTGTTAATTAAAATGAAAACAAAACAAGATGGTTACTTAAAAATATCACAGTTGTAAACCTCCTTGTGACGACAGAATGGATATTTTGTATGAGCTTTTAGTGAGGTCACAGCTACTTCATTAAGGTGATTTGTTCTCAAATATGTCGCGTAAAAGCGTCTCATTATACACTAGTTGACCATAATTTAAGTAAGAGGTAATGCCATGCTGTTTCGTAGCGGGATAACGCCAGCACGATATCGTGTAGGTGGCATCTTCGGATTAAAGTTTCGTGTGGCTTGTGAGTGACCGGTGGATCGTTGGAGGGTAGGAGAAAGCGAGAGAACGGATGTTCATGGGCGTCAGTAGTTATCATGTTTGTTTGCAAAGCAGAGTCTGAACGAAATGAGAGAGAGATGGTGTTGATATTGGGCTTATAGTATTAATTAAACGAACAAAATGTAAAATCCCTCAGTGCGGTGTGTGTGTGTGTGTGTGTGTGTGTGTGTGTGTGTGTGTGTGTGTGTGTGTGTGTGTGTGTGTGTGTGTGTGTGTGTGTGTGTGTGTGTGTGTGTGTGTGTGTGTGTGTGTGTCTGTATGTGTCTGTGTGTGTCTGTGTGTGTCTTTGTTTGTGTGTGTGTGTCTGACTGTGTGTGTGTGTGTGTGTGTGTGAACGTGTACTCTGAACACTTCTCCCCCCTCCCCAAGGATCATCTGGATCTACATTCGCAGAGGTCGCAAACCGTACGAAATGAGCCAATTATTGTTATCACTTCAAACATTTAGTACGAGACCGTTGCCGCATTGTATGTGAATGTGTAAAAAAAATACATTCTAGTCTACGTGTGTGACGGACGACCGATTTAAATCCCTTATGATTTCTCTTAAATATCAACGAGACAGATACAATAGTAAAACAATAAAAATTTTAAAAAACCGGAGCTATATTTTCGCGTTACGTGCGGGTTGCGACTTTCCGCCGGTCCATTAAGAAGTCTGCTTAACAATTATGCTAATGCTCATGAGCATCCGTGGTCACCATAAGTTTCCGACTTCTCGTTCAGTCCTAAATGATTGTAAAGTCATTATGTGTGTAGTGAAGTTCTATACTCTATTAATCTTGTTACACATGCATAAAAAAGGAGTAAGCCATATAATATACATACGATAGCACTCACACATTAACGCAATGTGGTACACGCTTCCGAATGTATCTAGCAAATCTAAAATTCTTTTTCAATTTCTTCAATCCGCCATTTTCAAGTGAACATTTTTGTACATACAGGAAATTATGTAAATGACAACCCGAATTTGCTAAGCGAAGAAAATGTTGTGTCACATTAATTTCCATAATATCAGCCTCCCGTCATAAGTTCCACTTGACACGTGAATATTAAATTATAATAAGCGTCGGGTCTACTCGTGGTATTATATTTTAGCCAGTAAACCACATCACAATATTATTAGTTTGTTCAATCTCGTAGTTTATCAACATAATTTGAATATGATCGCCCGCAGTATATTGTCAAGAGCGTTTGTGTGGCAAATAATGATAGCATAAAATATTTTAGAGAATAGAACTCGTCTCTCAGGCAATGTAATATATAATTGTGAAATTACGACTAATGTTGCTTCTCTCTTAAATGAACGACCGTGATGGCCAGTACATTGTGTCTCCTACACGCTCTGGATAAGGCTACGTGAGTAAAGGCTACGTGGAACCGGTACGAGTAATTAGATCAAGCACTAAGGACGGAGCCATGTTTATGCAAAATATTATGTAGGTGTGTGTTAGCGGTATCTTTTTCTTTATTTTGTGACAGCCTACACGAACGATCTTTAGCAACTTTTTAAAATTATATATAACGGTTTTCTGTATTTCTATCCGATATATTTTATTTTATTCTATTCAAGGAACATTAACATGATATATAATTAAGAGCTCAGATATTAGTAATGATTACGATTTTTCCAATCTCACTTAATTATTTTTTCGTGCCGTGAGAACTGCCCTGATAGTCCCGGATTGCATCCATTGGCTATCAGGATTGGCGTTACAGCGAAAGTATCTAATATCGCATTATATGATTAACAACTCAAACATTACCCAAACAAATATATAACCAAAGTTAATCTTAAACATCACAATAAGAAAGTTTAAATGGCAGTTTCAGTGTCCAAAGTAAACAGGCGCGTGTATTAGGTGTACATCAAACAAACAGGGACGGCTCGGCCATCCCTATTGGTCGCTGGCAAACATTTACTAAAACTGGGGGGTCCTTTGTTGGCTTTGTCCGATAAAGTGATTGTACACTACACTCTAGGAGCAGTCTCGCAGTTGTGTTGCCAGAGCAGGTTGCAAGAGATATCAAGAACAGAGTTTCACTAAAAGATTAGTGGAACCACCACTGGCTTCGATTTGGATACTGCATAAAATTACATATTGAATATCTCCATTGCCCGAAGCCTGGATTGTCTGACAGATCTGCTTATGTCTCTCGGGTTACGATCAACACATTGGTTCATCAATGCTGTTTTTTTTTTAAATAAATATGAAGTATGAAGCAGTTTTCACCCATGGGTAGAGCGATTCCCGAGGACTTCAAATTATATATAGATTTAGAAAAAATCCGTCACATGCAGACATATAACTTTTGGGATCATTGTTTTAAAATAAATGTAGATAGCATCATCAATAATATCTCGATTCTTACCACTTTTGCTTCTCATTAAATGTATCAAATATTTGGTGCGGCTCGTTCATAATTTAATCATTATTAATTTATTACCAGTCGATAGACATAACAGCTTAGTGTTGCTACATCGCGTTAATCGATTTAGTCTTTTCCATGTAGATTTTATAACTACAATTGTGCTTAAACCGTTATTATTATGGCTACAAGTAAACACTCCTTATTTTAGAAGTAGCACAAAAGCAGTACGGTCGTTGGTTGGGAGGCACCCATAGAAATTTCTGTAATAAATGTCGAATATTGTCTGCCAAATTGTGTTAAAGTTTAAAAATATAATACTCAGAAATTGAAACAGGACTTCAATATAGTGAAAGTTTATGACCGAAAAATATGTTTTTTAATGTATCGTCCCTGTTTATAATAAGTAATATACAAGTAATATAGTAAATAGATGTAGTTATATTAATATTGTTCTTAATTTTATCGATATATTAACAACATCACTACTATTTATAGCGATGATGCAGTAACTGCTGATATTAGGTTTGCTGTCATTGGCTTCACGGGTCAGCAAAATGTATTTCGGCCAAATGACAGTTTTTATCCGACTATTAGCTTTGTGATGGATAGAATTGCTGTGAGCAATCAGACCGTAAACCGAACAGTTCCTTTGCCAAGTGCCGAGGTGATTTTTTACGGTTTAAATGAAATGAGCTCATCGCCCAATCTAATGTAATTTAAATAATTAACCACGTCACTTTAACATTGCTTGATAATATTCGATAAACTTGTTACTTGATAGTAACAAGTTTATCGAATGTTATCAAGCAATTACCGCAAGGCCCCTAGTCGTGTCTTCATAAAAAAAAAGTTATCTCCCTTGGACCGCATGTCCGTAAAGTCCCGCATTATGTGCATGTCATAGTAGTATTGTATAAATATCCATATTACATTACGGCTAGCCATTTTCAAAGACAGCGCCGCTTTGTTTGGTGGTGGCCCACAATGGTAAATTTAGTAACATGTAGTAACTGCATTGAAAACGAATGGGGCCGGCACGAAACGGAAGGTATGATACAGCCCCTCTCGTATGATACCGCCGAAAAAGTCAGAGCTATGCTACCGTTTTTTGTGTGTGTATGTGGAGGGGGGGGGGGTGAATTTGGGATGGTTGGAGGGGAGGAAGGTAGAAACACATAAAAAGTCTTCGACTGCTTGCCCTAAACTATAAAAAATATAATAATGCAACTGAAGCTACACTCCTATTATAATGATTTATCTAATTTAATAATCATACCATCGTGCAATAAATTAATCATACTGTCTCATATGTATCTCATATGATTCTCCGTGAGATGCGATCTCGCAACGACACGCACGCGGTTAGTAGAGGCGACATGAATTTACGTATTTTGATAACGGCATGGGTCAGAAATACAATAGGTGTGATAATTTTAATATGTTTGAAATTTTCACCTAATTATTACTTTAAAACAAAGTACTAGAAATACTGATCGGTTTCGTTCGTGTATAGCAGGGATCCTATTATGCACAAAGACGTTCCTCGGGAGTAGAGTTTTGAGAAAATCGACCACATACAGATAAAGCTTATGGGGGATTTCAACAGCTTATGGAAACTTATGGGGACTTTTAAAATGTATACATGTTTTCATTTTGTAAAGAGGGAATGCTATGGCCTCATAGCAGACGGCTGTATGTATCACTCTTTCACACCATGATGACGTAAAATTATGGCTACGCCGTCACGTTTTGTGCAGTCTGTAAGAGCCGTTTCGTCCCTGGTGGGATATGGTGAGAGAGCATCACATTTGCATAACAGTACGTGTGGTTGTTGGAGATCGGTAGTCGTCAAATGGCTTCTATTGGTCTGTAGCTGCCCAAAAGTATAATTACTTAATAATTACACAATTTTGAGTTGTTGAGGAAGAACAAACAAACATTGATGGTACTTCGTTTGAAACTTTCTTTGGACTGATCTAACAGCAGTACCAAAGCAAAGCAAAGTATAATATTTTTATAGCATAGACGGGTTAACGAACAGTGTACCTACGTGATAAAAACAACTACATCAGTTGGGACGAGAGAAGTGTGAATAAGCCATCTTGGGAGTAGTTCAGTAGCCATTCGATCAGTGCATCATCATAATTAATATCACTAAACTAAAAAACAAATATTAGGTAATACTAATATTAGTTTTTTCATATCTTTCACGTATATAAAGAAAACTCTAGTGTGTAATTATACAGCCATCGTGTGTGAATAACCTCATTGGGCCACATGGTACTATTCCAAATGGTACAAATAGCAATAGCGCAGCTGTCACTTAAAACTGATGTTAAGTAAGAGAATAGTTCCCGATTGGGGACAATTCAGCTGCAATGCAGCTACAATTTTAAGAAATTGAACGGTGCCGCGAGTAACCGCTAGTGTCGAAGAAAAAACACATAGAACACGTAGAACGCCCGAAGGTATAACAGGTATTGCGTATCTTCATAAATCAGGTAGTACGATCATACAATAATATTAAAATTTATTACCTTCAGAATTTGTTTCATTTTATTGTTTTCGTATAATTACTGTGCTAAAATTTTACTCGTTTATGTTTTCTTATTATACGAATTACGAGAAAAACGAAAACAAAACCGTAATCAAATAAAAGGTATTTAAATATACACCATATTTAAAAAATGTTAGTGTGTTTGTATTACACAATTTGATACCAAATTAATTCCGACGGAATTATTTTGTGGATGTAGGTATTTTAATATAACATAACATTATAACATCGTCGAATTTATGTGTTGTAGTAAATGGGTATTTCTTTTTTAACTTTGTGTGGTCGTAGGAGTTGATGAGTCGAAATAATGGTACGATCATTAAATATTATTTATAGTATTCTACAAACAGATATATATGTCGTTGTCGTATTGTATAAATCGCCATTTTATATTACGGCTAGCCATTTTTCACACGAATTTATGCAAAAAAAATTGGCATTATAAATTTAAGGTCACCTTAAAAGTAAAGACTCACTTTATATTTATTAATGTCTTATCACAGCGAGTCCCACACACCACTGGATTTACGCATTTACGCGCGTCAACAAAAAATGTGGGATAGTGGTACCCACCATGGTTCAAGCCTTGTCGTGGCGGTGGGGCTTAGTAGCCGGGGGCGAACACAGACAAATCCGTTTCGACATAAGAGCAACCGGAGGGGGTACTTGTGCACACGGGGCAAGGGGCGAGGATGGGAACCTCACCCCATTGACCTGGCCAAAGGTTGGCGGGGTTGTCCTGTGGTGCGTGGGAACCTCATATGTGGAGGTGGCGTCAGTCGCTTAGGGGGCTGGCTAGTTGTCGAGTTGCCCTGATGGTTTGTTGTTCCGTTTGTGCCCACAAACCTCACCAAAGACGTCACTGATGGCACTCGCGGTGGCTTTTGTGGGTATTCGGCACTATGATGTGCCGCGAGCCCCACTCATCACCGGACCCACCCAGGGCCGGTGAAAGTGTTAATGCGTTTTAAGTCAAGTGAAGGGCTTTATGGGCCTCTATTGATTTCGGAAGGTAGTAATGATTCCCTGCCTTTACATTAGATTTGATACTGCGGAAATCCTCACTATGGTACACCGATTCCTTCCAAGGATCACCCGTGAGGCTATTGAAATTAAAAACATCCAAATTTCAATAGAGAAAATGGCTGGGTTCTCCCCTCTGCTGTGACCTAGTGATAAACATAGTCAAATCAAAAACTAAACACCTCAAGACAGCAAGATAATAATTAGTAGATAACAGTACGTTTACGCCTTAATTGGAACAACTAAATGTTTATAATTCTTCGGGTACTTTTAATAACTTATGACATCAGGACATCTGTTATCTCAGTCCACCCGTGACCATGGTTGCTGTAAAGCTTCTGAAACGTCGGGCGGGTTAAATAGTTAAATAAACAGTGATAAAATCCGTAAAACTAGTTTTATTGTACTGAGTAACATTCGAGTCAACTTAAGACATCAATAGGATTTAGGATTACCAATTGATGTCTTAAGTTGACGCGAATGTTACTCAGTAATTTTTTCATTAGTAATTGAAGTTCACCAACTCACAGACTGGTGCTGTGTGGACGAAGAAATTTTGGGTTAACTGATCCAGAAAAAGTTCAACAAAAATAAATTTTCCCCCACTAATGCAGCGCCTTCAAATCCGGACGCTAATGGTAATTTTTTTCTCTTACTTTACCGAAAACATTGGACGAATTTAAGAAGAGGAAAGAATAATAAATCACTGAACAGAGATAACAAGTCTGATGTGCTCGGATTACCGTTGGTAATGGAAATCTTTGGTGTTAGAAGAATCTTGAATACAAATTTGATAACACAAGTTAGTGTTCTAGTAATATAATGTTATGCCTATCTCAGATCTAATAAATGTTACAGACAGGACTGGTGTAATGATATTTTTTGTAGGTGAACGAAAATATGTTCGTGTGCATTTGTTTTCCAAAAAAAAAATTAATTGTCTTTTTATGAATATTTGGTACAGTAATGTAATTACGATGTTAAAAGTATAATACGACATTTCAACTCTCTCTCTTTCTCGTCCCTGTTCGGAACGCGGTCCAGAATAATTATTATTCCGTGCCATGTTCGGAACTCGGGCGACGTCTAAGCGCTTTTAATATACATAGTGTATGGTTTTTTGAATATTCCAAATTGTGTACGCTGGGAATTGACCTCAACAAGCCCGAAGCCGCACCGCACGACTCCCCGACCTTTTTGAAAAAAGGTCCGGGGAGTGGACAGCGAGTCCGACGGATTCCGAACTCGGAAGCCCCTATAAGGTGAAAGAGCTCCTCTGCATGCCCGAAGTAGTCGTGGAAGGGTGGAAGGGCAGACAGGGATCAGCACAGTGTCACCGGTGTCAGCCCTTCGGACACTCTTCTGTGCACTGCCATAGGGAGATTCGGTGCGTTTGCTGCGGAGGCATCCATACAGTCGGGGACTGCCCGCTGCCGAGAGGAGCCACCCCAAACTGCGCCAACGACCGAAAACGTAGGACCTTCCTTAGGGTGGCCAGAGGCAGAGGTATGGCCATCCACTGGCATACTCGACTGGCATAGTCATTCACATGGCGGGGGAGGAGCTCAGGATCTACGCGGCGTACAGACATCCCGGGAACAGCTTTGACTTAGGTGATGTCCACAACATGCTGGGTAATGATGGCCAGGTGTTGTTGGTCGGCGACCTGAACTCCAACCATCCAGCTTGGGGTTCGGCCATCACGAACAGCACTGGCTGCAGGCTGCAGGAGGATCCGGATCTGTCGCGGTCTTTCTCGATATGGAGAAGGCCTTCGATAGAGTGTGGCGCCCGGGACTCCTGTACAAGTCGGTGGACGCCGGCGTCCCGCTGGCGCTTGTGAGACTAGTGGCGTCATTCTTGGAAGGTAGGACCTTCCGGGTAGCGTGAAGGCCATATCCCCTTCCCTGTACGCGGCCTACACCAACGACATCCCCACACTCAATGATCCTTCGGGACAGTGCTTACATTTCCTACTTATCAACACGCAGCGCAACAAGCTAGGGCGGTTGAGCTTGGGTGGCCAGGAGTTGTCTCGGAAGTCCACGGTCTTGTACCTCGGGTGCAGCATTGATCGCACGTTGCAGATGGGCTCGCAGGTTGATCGAATGATCAACCAGATGTGCAACAACCCACCACCATTAGTGGGTCGCCCCACCACCGACGGGATGGCTGCCCCTCGCAAACAGACCCGAGTCATGAGGTTCGCCTCAAAACCCGCAATCCTCCCAGGCTCCCTCAGGCCTGTGAAGAAGACCCACGGACGGTCATTTATGCGAAAACATATTACTTTTTACTTTTTAGTTTAGTTCGCGACTAATAGGGGAGTTACGCGGGTAACTCCGGTCCTATTAATTGTAGCGTCAAGGTATATAGCCGTGCTTACTTGCCGTATATATTTAGAAGCCGTGCTTGTCTGATTATGAACTGATAATGAAATACGCGACTGGCGCCCATTATCATCCGCGTTGGCCTCCGGCGCATTATTCGCCTTCCATAGACCACCGGCTACTCACAAAAGGCATGAAAGGCGACGGTAAAACGATATTTTTTATGGTGGTAAGATGTGAACGAGGGCTACCTACACCGGCGTAACGAGCCAATTAAGCAATGGCACCACATCAAATGTTATGTTTTATATACTGTACTAAAAATACAAATAGAATAATATGATGAAATACCCTCCAGTACGTTCATACATAGCCAGCGGGCAATAGAAGTTATATTATCTTGTATTTTGATGAGCATTGAGTTAGTAATGTTTGTGCTTTCTAAGGCTCTCAGAACAACAAGCCAAAAGTTCAAGTTATTTTGAATTTAATGAATTGAATATGTGTTTGACGTGTTGGCATCATATATTGTTTTAATTCTACAACGATGTATATTATTAGTTTAGGTTAGATAAGCCTTCAAACTTTAAAGAAACATTAAGAAGTCATTATTAATCTAAGTGAAAAATTTATATATTATTCATTTATTTAAATACTCTTTAAGTTTACCCTGACTGAGTGCCAGTTAGGGCGGTCATATTATAGTGCTTGTATCATTATAATCATCAAGATTAAACTAAACGTTCAAAACTCTTAGAAACTCAAAGATTATATTTTTTATTGTTGCATTTCGATTGTGCAAAAAGTGTATATTTTTTACAATTAAGTTGGAAATTCCGTTCTCTGGGCGATCACTAGTTATTACTAATATCACAAAATATACAAATATTATCCACATGGATACAACAAAAAAGATAATAAGAAACATTCTGACATCACTCATCGCTTACGTTTTATATATCGCCGTAGATTTATCATTTTACACAATCTCAACAAGTACCACGTTCCTTGTCTCCCCCCTCCCAGTGGCCCATGGGGGGGGGGAGGAAGTGAAAAAACTACCAGTAACGTTCGACGATATTTTCAATTACTTTGATGTGATTGAAGGTGTCTAAGATCGAAGACTCTTTCGTGTAAAAAATACGTAGTTTGCCGCCTGAGTAGTTCACGTATGGGGTGTCATAAAGGTTGAGCAGTAAAGTCGCCAATAAAACTAGGTTAATTGCCGTCTTTCTAGGACACCTATTGGTTAGTCACACCAGATAATTTCCCTTCAAGATTTTCAAATTGTTTGCTCTTTTAATGAAATATAATCAGGGCCACAATCGTCTGAAGCAAGAGACACAATCTTTTTATATAAATAAATTTATATATAAAGCATATTCCGTAAAAGCTGTCTGTCTGTATGCGATCTATTTTCTCAAAATCTACAAAAAGGATCTACATACGGTTTTAATTTATGAATATAGGTATTCGCGGGCGAAGCCAGACGGATCGATCTTAAAGTATCTCTCTCTCTCTCACTGAACTGGGTAAAATTGGTTTTCAGTTGTATTTTTATTTGATTTTGTTAACGTCATCATTGTTAGATGTAGTGTTATGCTGCATCGCAGTAACACTGGACAGGTACAACGAGCTACCTTTCCCTTATAACACGCCGCTATGTGACAGTTATTCTGACGCGTTTCGTCTGACAGTACATATGTGTCGTATCCACTACGGTATCGTGCTGCTTCTGAGTTTGTGACTTTCCGGTGATTCATTGAAGCACTGCAGTGGAATTAGGCCGGCACGACCGTGGGGGTGCATTTCTCTGGCATAATACGATTCGATGTCGCGTTTCTTGCGGTCTGTGAGTAGCCGGTGACCCATTGGGAGAAGGAAATGACTGCAACGCGTCGTAACTATACGGATGTTCATGAGCGTCGGTAGTCGTAAGGCTCCGATTGCTCGTTTGCCGCCCTAAACTATAAAGAAAAATACTGACTCATGAACCACACCGCTAAAGATCTTACATATCCATTTAGGTTCCATATAAGAAGAGGACTTATGGCCTAATAAAAGTACACTTTTATAGGAAATTGTAGCGCCAATAGCCATGAATGTGAAGTACGTTGATTTAATGCTGCCCTGCTCAAGTAGCGACAAAGCCGTACGAATGGTATGAATATGTGAGCGCAGCTGCATGTGGAGTGGAAACTCGTAATGAAAACGTTCAGCTGTATAACGTACAAATAATCTCCGGAAAATAATTTTGAGATAGTCATTGTAAGATATGAGTCATATGTCTACTTCTTTCGTCCTATGTTAGCATTATCTTAGAATTATAATTAATTTGATTCGCAATTGTTTTATTTAATAAGGACGATTATTGACTCACGTTGGGGGATCAATGTTATTACTTTATTTATTACGACCCGTTTCCGTTTTAATGCTATTTCCGTTTTGGGATTGCTATCGTAAAGGTTTGATCTACAATGGCATAGTCAGCAGTCGTCGAGTGTTCATAAAGTTAAGACTTCTAAATATATGAAAGTAAATGTAGCGAGGAATCATAATAGTGCTAATATTTAAAACTTTGTGAAGTGGAGAATAAACAATTTATAAAGACGCAGCTCTTTGATTTCCTGACTTATTTAATACGTGTTTGAGGTAAATTGTAAGAGTGAATTTTTACGGTATGCGTGCACACCAACACCACAAACCGTTAGATATGACATGACAATGTCATTCTGGCGATTGTTTGTGACTGTTGAGAAAATATCTCGATGTTCTGGTGGCTAGCGCTTTGGATCTCCATTCCGGTAGTCTAAGTTCGAACTCCGCCATGTCGTGACTTTTTTCTAACATAAGTACTTTTTAATGTGTTCTTTTGCTGAACAACATTTTATAACTTAATACAAAATTGTATCTATACCGTATATGTTATTTTAAATCTAAAAGACATATCGTATTGCTTACCACATTGGTTTACCACATATATTGTGCTTATGTGCCCTTATCGTATAAGAAGACTTTGCCATAACACATACAAGAAACAGAATAACAGCACGCACAAGCATGGAACCGGGAAAAACGTTGGGCGATGTACCTAATGTTCTCTTTGATAAATTCAGTAATGTCAAAGCTATAGTTGAATGACTGCCTCGTCTGGTCTAGTTGTAAACATGTCTAGCTACAGATGTGAGGATGAAAGTCCCGGGTCGGACCAAAAAATGTTGGGATTTTGGAATTTCAAATAACAGGAAGACGGCAGTGTATAACCCCGTGCCTCGTTGAGCCGTCTCCGATAACGGGCGAGGATGTTAGACCGCCTGTCTCTGGTCGTGAGCGATCGCCATTGCAATTAAATAGGACAATGAGTAAAAAGGGAGTACCATTACGTTGACGCACATACTTATGTAAGTCCCGCGCAGTTGGCTTAGGAGATGGCCGCCGTCCCCACCATGGTTTGAAGCCAATTGAACGGAGGGGGATTCTCTTTCCAAATCTCTCACAAGGGGGCCAAAAGAGCAGGAGGAGGAGCCGCTCTTTAAAGCCCTCTTATAAGAAGAGAGGACAAAGGAGCAAAAGGAGGCGGCGTTTTTGTGCACGGGCTAGGGGCCAGGAAGGGTCCCTATTTTACTGTCCGAAAGTTTTGATGGGGTTGCCTGTGATTCGTAACAACCTCATATGTGGAGGTGGCGTCGGTCTCCTAGGGGGCTGGCTACTCGTCGAGTTGCCCTGATGATTCGTTGTTCCGGGGCATCTCACTAGAGGCATCACTGATGGCATTCGCGGTGGTTTTTGTGGGTATTCGGCTCTATAATGTGCTGCGGGGGCCGAATGATTTTATAACGAATTTCTTCGTACAACACATATATACATGGGGGGGGGGGGGGG
>JAFELO010001554.1:50294-96151 GCA_017140195.1 Eumaeus atala
GGGGGGGGGGGAGTGTGCAACGCATCGGCATAATTATGCTTCTGCTATTACATTATGCTTCTGCTATTTCTGCTATTATATTACATTCTAGGGCGTCAGCAGTCGTTGGGAGGCTCTGACTACTCGTTTGCCCTCTTAAATTATAAAATGCTTTATCCGAATAAATTTAATAATTTATACCCTTGTTATCTCAATTAATTCTGAAGTCTATTGAGATTAACGAGATTATGAAAGGTTTATTGTTTAAAAGCATAAAGTGACTAACGAATATTACCTGCATGTATTCGAAACATGCCTTTTGTAGTTAATTAGTTATCTTGGTCATAATGTGTAGGTATGGATGGACGAAGCCTTGGACCGTGGACAAAACTTATTTATTAAAAGTAATTTCAAATTGTATACCAGAAATGGCTAAAAAATGATGAGATTTCTGAAAGTATTCTTTAGTTATTGCCAGAAAGAAGTGACAGTTATAATTAAGTGAATTAATAATTATTTGTTATTTGTTTATTTTCAAGTATTGGATATGTATAATGATCACCTATGCGTGTCTTAGCGGCTAAGTTTAAATTGAGGGTTCGCAATGAGACCACGTCAGAGAAGATTCACACAATATACTCTGCTGTACTCAAATTTAGTGTAATTCATACCATACATTTTTGTCATTTATAAAATCCTTCACTAATGTGATCTTATTATAAATTATAAGATTTCGATATGAGCTTCTCCTTAACGATAGCTTTAAATTAATAATCGACAAATCTGTTATATTACTGGGAATATTATTATAAAAACGTATACAATTGCCCGTAAATGAATTATTAATTTCACTTATGAGTGACTTATAAATTAATATGCTTTAAATTCTTTTCCAATTCTTCGCAGATTCAATTCCAATTCAGATAATTAGTGTGATTGATTTAAATGTAGATTATAATTTGCTGAATTCTTCTCAAATTTGGCTTATATTTTCTTTATGAAATTGTCTATAAATTCATTAAAAAGAACACGATAAAATATTTATATCAAACATTTTATAAATATGAAAATTAAAAAAATATATATTCACAGCGATCATCAGAAATCACCTTCATCAGGAGGTAGTATATTCATGGTAATGAATATAATACATACACTATTATATTTCAGTGCTTCACTTTGAAACAAGATAAAGTATTTGATACAAAATAATAACAAACTTTATAATAAATACACATTATTCGTTACACACATACCTTGAGTCTACAAAAATTCTCTTACATTCAGTCACTTTTTAAATGTTATATTATACGTGAAAGGTAACGTTTCATGTACATCATAAATTATAACATGCTTTGACTCTAAGAGGCGTTATTTCGTTTGTGAAATATTAAATATTGTTTACATTCAACTATTCGTGAGTGCTTATATAATTAAATCAGAGGACGTTATACTGCTTTAAGCTTATATTATGATACAATAAAAAAAATTAGGACGCTATAGGAAATAAAATCTTAAGTGAGCGGCACATAGGTACATTTGAAATTAGCATGTTATTCTACAACTCGTCAAATGAAATTGCAATTATCTACTTAATATTCTCTAAAGGTGTTTGCGTTTCTCTTTCTTATGGTCGGGTTTTGCTTTTGCTGTGTTATTAGCTTGGTTTTTAGTGCAGCACTGTACTTGTGAAGTATATATACTGTTAGAAAGTAAGCCATAAATTAAACTTGCATTTACTTGCATTGTATTCAAAGCTCGTAGATTTGAAAGAGTATGGTATATAGCACCCTTTTCTAAGGCTATTATTAATTAAAGAAGAGTAACATTTACTTGAAGGTTAATTTTGGCAGTATCTGTAGCATTCTAGATGTCTAGGCGTCTATAATTACTATTTGTCAATTTTGCGTCTTTCTCCAATGGAAAAAAATAATTATATCTAGTCAAAGTTCTTGCCAGTTTTTATTTAATCTTAATCGTAATGTTACGAACGATTTCAAATACCATGTTTATACATTTGAGTGATAAACTTAATGGAACTTATCGATTTGCGGCAGTCTAATAACGTCGTATTTGTCGGCATGTGAAGCTTGCCAACCCTTACTAGCACATAGACATACTTTAAGCTTATATAATCATGAATTTTTTATTAGTACTGTATTAACTTGTCTAATACTCACTAATTTCGCTTTTAATTGAGTACTTTTATGCCATATAGTGGCTATTGACGTCCATTTACAGCTATTCTATGGATCGCTCTTTTTTTTTAATTAACCTTGGCCCACCACACTTTGCCCCCGCTGCTAATTCTGTGTCTCCAGGATCGACAGCGGCCACCACTTGTGAACCTTTGAAATGATCGCAGATAGTCCGAAAGAATGCTAAAAACTGCCTTGGGATAGCGAATTTAATCGGAAGTAGGTAGGACGAGTAGGAAATGTTTCCTCGCTCACACACCGCAACAACGCGATAGCATAGCCATCACTATCGATGCGGTACTATGTGAGCGAGAGATACTCCCCGGGTAGTGCAAATTCTATTAAACAGCAATGCAGCTAAGGTACTATTATATTTTTTTTGTTTACGCGAGGAAACGCATTTACGTGCCTTCACTGGCTCTGGGTGGGGTCCAGTGGCGTGTGGGCCTCGCGACGCATTATAGCGCCAAATACCCACAAAAACCACTGCGAGTGCCGTCAGCGCCGCGATTTCTGAAGTGCCCCGGAACAACGAATCATCAGGGCACGCGGCGGCTAGTCAGCCCTCAAAGGGATCAACTCCACCTACACAGATGGGGTTGTCTCGCACTACAGGACAACCCCACCTACTTTGGGAGAGTGCAATGGGGTGAGGTACCCATCTTCGCCCCTTGCCCCGTGCGCAATAGCGCCGCCTCCTTTTGCTCTTTTGTCTCCTATACTTATAAGAGGGGCACAAATAGCGGCTTCTCCTCCTGCTCCGTGGTGAGGGACTAACCTTGGTTCAATTGGCTTTGCTTGGGTTCAACCCAGGCTACTGAGCCCCACCACCTCGATAAGGCTTTAACAGCACAATAATCCTCTGTAGCGATGATCAGACTGTAATATAAACTAGTAAACATTGGTAAACAGAGGTGACTATACTGTCGCCCTTTACGTGATGATAATAGGGGGTCAAATGAGTAATCGAAACCTTTCAACGGCTATCTTTGCCCATAGACATGTGCATTGCTCTACTTTTATTTTTGAATTTCAGAAGGTATTTGAGAAGACAACGAAACACTTAGTCTGGCCATAAAAACCGTTACAAGTAAAAAAAATTATATATTACAAAACATTTTTTTAATATATAATCCCCATTTCAAACATGACCAATCGGCCTTTTTACAACTGCCGACGCCCATGAACATCCCCATAACTAATTACCAAGTCGTACACGAACACGTGTACCTCGGGCAACTATTGCAATTAGGTAGACATAACTTCGAGAAGGAAGGCCGATAGAAGGATTCAATTGAGTTGGGCAGCATTCCGGAAGCTTCGTCACATTCTCACGTCGCCAATACCGCAGAGCTTGAAGACAAAAGCCCACAACCAATGCGTTTTCCCCTTGATGGCCCGCCAGGTTGAAACATGGCCTCTTTACTTATATTGGTGTTTCTCTGTCTGTAATTCGTAACGAAGTCATAAGGTAGAGGACTAAAGTATTCGATATTACGTGATGAATAAGCTCGCTGAAGTGGCTGGTCACACACTCAGAAGGACAGATGGCTGTAAGGTTCTGAAGTGGAGGCCGCTTCTAGGAAAACAAACTGTTGGTCAACCGTTCGCCAGGTGAGTAGACGATCTCCGTGCGGTAACCGGTCTAGGCTGGCTGTGAGTAGCAGGAGATCGGTCGTCTTGGCGTTCATTGAAAGAGGCCTATGTCCAGCAGTAGACCGATAAGGAATGATGATGATTCGTGTAACTCTCTCTTTTATATTCAATAACTTATACCTCCCTCTTAATATTCATTATCCTCGTTTTTGTAACGCCCTCTTCATTTGCCAACTTACTCCCCAAGTCAAGGAAATGTAAAAGGGTTATATTAAAACTATATTTAATGCGATCCTATAATCCGAGTTCATAATGTTACCTAATATGTAATATTGATTGAAGTTCGCTCTTTAAGGAACGATATTTTAAAAACCCCAGGATGAAAAAAATATGAGTACTAAAACTAAAATGCTTACGTCGCAAATATTTCCTGCACATATCTGAATCATGTCTTAGTAAGAGGTAGCGCCATGATGTATTGCATCAGACTTGGATAGACGCAGCCGAGGGTAACATGCTGTCGCGTTGCTTGTGGTGCGTGAGTAGCCCAAGGCCATATAATGCGAATGTTTATGGTTACCAGTAGCCGTCATAATGCTCCGGTTGTGCGTTTATCATTTTAAATTTTAAACAAATGTTCGAACGCAGAAGTAGACTCCAGTCACGTGTCGGAACTGATACACACAGTTTTTTTCTATTTATATCCCTATGCCCTTTAGTACGGAACCATTAAATGTTAAGGAACTACTTGGTGATAAATAATCCGTGATAAAATCAAACACTTAAGCTTGCAAATTAGCTCGGATCACGAACGCTTTTAAGTGTTACGATAAATTTACATACCCAAATTATTTGGTAGAAATTTCTGTAGGTGTAACGTCTTTTCTTTTTTAATTTAATCTCATCTGTATCGTGATAACGTAATGGTAATGTCAAAACGTGGAAATATGTTAATGCATATTTTATAAGAAAATACCCAAATTTGGTAAATTTAATTTTATACTAGCCGTGCTATGAAGTGTATGCCAGGGGTACCCTGAATTATTTTTCGGAAAAACGTATTTTTATGTCAATCCAAATTGTGAACTATATTTGTAACAAATTATGACAATTGTTTTATCAGTTCATTGTGGAAAAAAAATACAAATAAACATAAAAACCTTTCGCATATACGGGCTGACTGGTGAATAATATTCACCACCGCTGTAGGGTATTTGGTACTTGATTGTCATCGTAAAATAAGTACCTTTTCATCAAAATATCCTACACATTACTGAATGCGTTGATATAATAATAGCAATCGTGCTGGACTATTGATAAGAGGGCAGGCGCGTCACTGATAGTGGTGTGATTTTAGTATTTTTACTATATTTTTTTATTAAAAAAGGTATACTACCTACAAGTTTTACGCCTATCAATCATGAAAAGGTTCGCTAGTCAGCCTGTATAATATTTGTAGGATTACTGCGGTGATACAATCAATATGAGCCAACACAACTAATGGCTCATAAGATGATTAATATGTATAGTATCTTCACATAATACATCACCAAACACAGTTTTACACACTTTGCAGAAAACAACTTAACGCATATGTCATACACACATATTTGCTTGTACAGTTCAAAACTGGCGACGATATTATTAATAAACAGGTTTTCAGAGCGTGGGAAAGTAAAGAGAAGTAAACGAATACCACTCATCTTTTATGTTAACTCACCTGCTTCGCTAGAAAGCGGAAAAAGTTATTTCTTTATTGTATGGGGGCCCACCGCAAAATTTGAACCTCAGTGACCACCGACACCAATAGACATCCACACAATGGCCATGCAGACGTGTTGCCCTCCCTTCCTCCTTTAGAAAGGGAAGCCTAATGTACCCACTCATGTAATAACTATTTACTGATCTGTGGCTTTTTATGGTCTTTCGACAGCTACCGCCGCCCACAGACATCCGCTTCAGCATATTACCATGAAGTTGCCTCTGCCCTCCTGTCTCCCTCCCCCAATCTCAAAAACTCATGAATCGCGTCAGCATAGCTGTTACTTTACGGCGGTTTATGTTAGCGAGAGTTATCTCTCCGCTTGTGCAGGCCCGATTCGGCTGCAATGCATCATGGACGTCACTACCTTTTACTAATAGTAATTTAGTATTACACATGAAAACCAGATCTATAAACGATATTTTATTCACCTTTTACTTATATGAGACTGGCGTGAAACTTATACTGTATTTGCGTTTTGAATGCTTTGTGATAATTTGGCCTATAACAGATAATAATTTGTAGAATTATAAAGTTCGTTTATACTTTTTCCTATATAATATTATATTTCTATAAAATTAAATAAATAAATGAGTAATATAAATTGCCAATAAAATATTTATAGTCAACTAGATATCGGGGATTTCACTATGCTGTACAATGGACATTTTGAATCTGTTAAAACTAGTGCTAGTATTTCCTTCGGATCAAAGTTTTTGTGACGATTCAGCTAGCCCAGCGTAAGCCTGTTTAAGTTGGACGTATCTTTTGAAAGAGACTTACTTTGAAATAGATTGTGTAACAGAAATTACACATAAAGTGTAGTTTCCACAATTTCATTTATTACTTCAATCATTAATTCGCCGAAATAATTTCTGCTCACGTTGTCAATAAACATTGATTCAAACGATTATTAGAGTTTATGCTGATCCAATTTTGACTACGTCCGCAGAGGCACAATTTGAATTGTAATCATCCCCTTATTCAGACCATTTATTATTTCCATTTCCATAATTATAATCGTTTGATTCCAACTCAATTTGTTTGCACTGTTCTAAATGCACTGTTTTAAATTCACGTCGATATGTCTATACCATTACGTACATACCGCTCTCATTGGATTACGTTTATGTAATTGCTGATAAACTGAAATCTTCGGAAGAGGTAGTGCAATGCTGCATAGGAGAAGGTAGTGTCATGTATAGTAGCAAGACACTACATCATTCAATGCAACTGAGTTGGGCTGGCACGGCAGGGAGGGTAACTCTCGCTCACATAATACCGCTGTAAAGTGAGATCTTCAGTGACGCGTTTCGTTCTAGTTTGTGAGTAGCAGGTGGCCCATTGGGGGGGGGGGGGTAGGAGGGCAACACGTCTTTGTTTAAAAGGTTTGTACACAAAGAGTACTACAGCGGAACACTATAAGTAATTAAAAGTTAAAAATTATTTCCAAATATAATTTTACTGCAATTATCTTAGTCCGAGATGTATTGTTGAAAAAAAAAACTTAAGAATTTAAATTAATAATTATTATCAAAAGGAAAACTTGTAGTACCAGTGAAAAATATCTGTTGTTTATTATTTGTGGTCTAAAATCATTTTCGCATTATTACGTCCTAAGTAAACATTTCATGGTTTCAAAGTATGAAAACGAGCAGAGAATGGATTTTGTGTTTTTAAATAATATTAGGGAAATGGTGAAGGAAATAAAATGTTTAATTGGAGCTGAAGAAAAACAACGATGAATAGTCAACAAATATTTAAATTGCCTCTTATTATTCCGACAGGAATCAAAATAATGTAAAAATAATAAGGAACGTGGCATTTACTCTGAAAACAACGTCACACAATACTTTCTTGCTAAAGCGTAAGAATAAAGTTATAAACATCATTATATATATTTAAAAAATAAAAATATAAAAAAAGATGTTAGAAAGGATATATTACTGTTTGTACGCTATGAATTAAAAAAAAACATTGATCCGATTGAGTGGCGATAGCTCAAAAATATTCCTAGCCCAAAAAATATAATATTATGTATACCTTTACTTCATGTTTGGTGCAGCGAGTGGAACATTAATGTGGCTTTTCTTTGTCTGAGTAAACCTGAAAACGATTGACTGCACGATTCTCGGAATGACACTACAACTATTCCATGCGGAATAGTTCGTACTTGTACTTTTTGAGGCGGATGTGAGGCAGTAGTACAGTAACTCTAATAGTATAATAAGAATTTGTAAAAGGTTACAAATTACAAGAAAATTGGACCATTTCGGGATGTACAATTAATATTTGAACTACATCAACTATGAATATACGATTCTAATCCGTATCGAATAAAGAATAAGTTCTCTCGGCCGCGTCGCACCAACCCAAGCGTGCGCACAGCGCCGTGCCGCCGCTGGTAGCAGTATCGCGTAGTCACTACGAGCGCTACGTCGCGCTACGGGAGCACACTAGTGTTATACAGATCTTTCGTAGTGTTATTTCGTGATCGTGATCATTATCGACGATCGACTGATGATTAAAAGGTCAGTGAACTTCGATAAAATAAATTTGGAGTAGCTAATTTATGTATCGTTCTGATTAAAAGTTTTTATTTTTTGATTATTTATTTTTATTATAGACATTTTTTTATTCAAATAATGGCTATATTTTGTTTCATTATTTTTAACTGATTTTGTAATAATTTCTACTAGAATATGTAAGTTCGTTAGTTTTTAATAAAAATAAATTAATTTCATAAAACGTACATAAACATATACGTTTAATTAAAAATATATCTTGAGATTGATTAATTTTCATTGCATTATTCGTAATGTAGTTATTATTTTGCTATTCAATAATAAGAATTAGCAACGAAGCAGAAAATTACTGGTTATTTATGTGTAGTAAATTTTAAAAACTATAAATAAATATTTCTATATATCACAGTAGATCAAAAATAGTTACAGTTCATAAAATATTTGAATATAAAAATCATATTAAATTATTCAGATTAAAGAATAAACAGATGCTCCGAGATAAACTCTGTAAAAACTGATGACCAAACAACAAAAAATCGATCCAATTAAAAAACAAATACGATAAGAAACACAACGGTAGATGGATATATAATACATGATTCCTCTAAAGCAATCATTTGGACAAGGTTCATAATAAATATTTTAATATTTTTGAAATTTTAAATTAAAAAAAAACAGTATAAGCGTATGTAGTGTTGATTATTTTTCTAAAACACTTCCCTTTAAACAATAAGCTTTTGCTGACTATATTTCATTCATGCTTATTTCGCGTCGTGTAAAAGTTATAAAGCTTTTAGTATCAATAACATTTTATCCCTCTGAATGAGGAATTCCACAACGACCAGCATAGCGAGTGGAATGAAGTGAAATTTAATATAATTATGAAGTATTACTTATAATCGTAGGATTGGATATGGTACAATTAAAATGAGTAACTTCCTTGCAGCCATGTTTGTTCCTAATCGTGCTTGAAGCAGGTTAACAATCCTTCTATTTAGACTATTTACTAAATAGTTCACCGGATTTCAAAGTATGATGACGGTCATTTCGAATAGTTTAAAAAATGAAGCGTACTGGATTCAGAATTTTACATAATTCAGTATTGAAAATACAAAATAATTTCTGCGCCTCTTTTTTAATTTAGTTTATTTATATATTTACCTTTACTTTCACTGTCGGTCGTTGCGTTTTATATTAGAGATAATATGTTACTTATAGCGTAAGAGGACAAATGAGTAATCGACGCGATTAGTGACTACCGACGCGCATTAACAGTAACAAATTTTATTTATAAAAAATATACAGCCCGAAAAATGTAAAATCAAGAGTTCGAGATTTGGAACGAAAATACTGAAATGAAATAAATGCCCAAACTCATATGTAATTTTATTTATTTTTAATTGTAACATCATTAATGGACAAACAGATTATGGAAGTATATATATCAAAATACACACTCGCGAAACAACGCAAACACAAAAAAATCAATCATATCATCAGAGCACATAGTATACACTCACGAACTCAACATGAATTCGATAAACAAACACTCAAGATTGTCACACACTCCAATCTCGGCGAAGGTAATGTATGACGGTTAACACATATCGTAAAATCGGCGCCTCTTGATTTATGTGATCTATCAAGCCGAAACATGTAACGATCTTGAGGCATCTTGGGATTATGAAATTCTCTTATACACACTTCCCTTTTAGGATTACAACACATCACTACGAATAATCTAGCATGTTCTGTTTAAAAAACTGCTCACGTTTTAAATAAAGAAATATTTTATGTTTTTTTATTTCAAGCCCAACCCGGTATATAAAAATTACTATTGTACAAAATCCGAAAATGTATAATAAAACGATTCAGTGAGAATTTCGTTACAATATGCAGATAGCGAAGCTTGTGCCAAAGTGGACGTAAAGGTCTGCCACTATGGAGAATTCACAAATCACTTTGCATTCTACTGTATGTGATTTTCAGTAATTTCGATTATTTTGAGCACAATAAATACTATTGAGTGGTAGGTACTAAAGTGCATAGTAATCTCATACATCTATTTTTTATACAATTGCGTCAGAAGGAGGGAAACGTGATTTTCAAGCGTATGCTTATATATTTACTATAAAGTCCCCAAAAAGTCTTTATCTCTATGTGTATTTTTAAACTGTAAACGGGACTTTATCGCGTTCTATTTTAATCGAAGTATTTGACTCGACTCCCGATTAGCTCCCGTTTAGAATATAAAAATATGTATACAAATTGTGAAAGCTCAACACAATTTATCTGTATCTGATCGATTTTCTCAAACTATTAAAAGAATCTTCTTGCGGTTTTCACCAATGGACACACCGATTTCCGAATTTAGCCCTTATTATTCACGGGTGAAGCCGGGCAGATCACTAGTATATGAATATATTTATGTGTGTAGATTTATATGACCCCATTTTTTGTTAAACCCATTAAGGTGCCGTCACCGACACTTAGTCCAGTAGTGTGTGGGAATGGTGTCTAATACACAAAAAGCGACGGCGAGTGCCATTAGCGCTGGCTCAGGTGGGCACCCTGCAACTGTTAATCACCATCAGTCCCCCGAGGGACCGACGCCACGTACACAGAGGGGTTGTGTCGCAAAAAAGAACAACACCACACCAGCAATTACAGATGTTGCTCTAAACAAGCACCTTATACATATCATACTTTGGCGCTAATCTCTATTTGTTATCAACTTTTTTAAATATGTCCTTCCCAGGAGCATAACAAATGAGGGAATTTCATTAAGAAGTTCGCAAAACTTTTTATTATGTCCTTTTTGTTAGGACATGATTTAGCAACCCATCTTATCTTATGTATATTTTGTATTTCAATCATATACGAATTATCTATTGTATATTTATCAGATAGAAGATGTTTAATAGGAAGAGGTAGCGGGAGTGCCGAGGAGGCACCTCTCGCTCACATGATAACGCCGTATGGTGATAGTTTCGGTGTGGCGTTTCGTGTGGTTTGCGTGTAGCCAGTGGTACTACATAATAAATGTACATTGGAGGGGAGGAAGAAAGCATCGGCGTAGTAACTATGCATGTGTTCAAACAATCGTAGAAAGGCTTCGATTGCCCGTTTTTAAATCCTATACTGCTAAATATACACAAATATAAAAAATATGAAATATGTTACATAGGCTGTACCTATCTATAACGAAGACGAAAATCGCCTTTCTATCACACAGCCTAACTCATTAACTTACGTAAAAATAATAAAATAATGTGAAGCTATATTACAATGTCTTCTAATAAAAACGGACAATTTTCATTGCCCATTTCATGTGAGTTTTTACGCAAATTAATTTTATTTTTTAACTTTTTAATTATACTTACCTATTTTATAGAATTACTTCTTAATGTTTTATGAGTGGCAAAAGTCGTGATTTAATCAGTTTCAAAGGACATTGTGAGCTTTGACTTCATGTTATTTAAAAGTACTCAACATTAAAAAGGGCCAAAGCTGTTGTATGTATAATCTAACTACGGCAACAAGCGGCTTTGAAAATTGTATAATAAGCCCCAGTTTTAGCATTCTTTTTAAACTTTCTGTTCGTTGGGGCTACTCTCCACCAATGATATAACAACCCCATTGTACTCTATAGACATATCGTACTTTTAGACATTTTTAACGGGCTTGGCACATCATATGTTCCGACCGCTGCAACCGAGTGGCAACCACTACCCTTTGATATTATCGCAGGAGCCCAAGGGAAAAGCTATAAGACTGTCTTGGAACCCGCAACAAATTTAATCCGAAGAAAATAGAGGGAGTAGGAAGTAATTCCAGTTTGCCTCCCTAGTAAAAACGGGCGACAGTACAAGATTGCAATGACATGTGAATGCCAAGAAAAGGAGGGGGCAGCTAGGCGAAATTCAGCAGTGTTTTGATAATCGGTCCCATACGCACAGGAATAAGTAATGCAAATGTCGTCCTTTGATTGTAATCCAGCGGACCTGCCATTTATCGATGAGGTAAGTTAGTTTTAGACACGTCACATTCAATATATTCTTTTGTAAACCATAGGATGCCACGGCTACTCACAAACCATACGAAATGCTACAGTAAAGTTTTACGGCGGTATCGTGTGAGCGAGAGGTACCTTCCTGGTAGTGCTGGTCCAATCTGACTGCAATGCAGTAAGGTAACACGAATGTATACCATATGACGGACGTAATACCAGTACCAATAACACGGTAAAATTTTATTATTTCAAGTGTAAGGTAAGTAACGACCAGTCTGAGCCTGTCGGTAGATGCCGACATCCATAAACATCCACATAATTACTATGCCGGTGCGTTGCTGCCCTTTTCTCTTCCCCTCTGATGGGACAAAAGATTGTAATAGAAATATAATGTTACTATCATTTTTAATCGACTTCACTAACGTTCACTGCGAAATATGCCACGAAATATTTAACGAACAACTGGACTTTCCGTAACAGTATGGACGTTGTCATCATAATTATTTTTTTAACCTAACTTAAATAGGTATATAAAAACCTTAAAGCAAATATTATACAAATAATAATTAAACAATTTAGTCTCTTTTTAATAATAAAAATAAATAAAATCTATATATCTTTTTCTTTGTTGATGTCCACCAATTTGTATTCCAATGTTTTTTCTTGATTGTAATGTGTTTTGTGTATCAAATAAATAACTAAATATATAATCATTTATATAATCTGGTTTCAATCGTCCCCTGATTTCAAAAAAAATTATTCCAAGTGTTGCGCTAAAAGGCAAAGTGCCTCATCTTATTAACCAAGGTATAATAAGGTTACAGCAAAATCAAAAATCTTTTGGAAATCAACTCCTACACCTACATTCTTATGGGATAGGAGGCAAACAAGCAGGGAGTTCAACGCACCACCTATAGACATTTACAAGTCTAGGCGTCTTACAGACGCTTTGACGGCCCTGAAGGAATTGTTATGCACTTGTCTTGAAGACATATATACTTAGGCTGATTGATAACTGGCCGAAACGACGAACTTAAAAAAAGATAGGGAAACAAGATCTATTTATTACATTATAATCTATCATCTTTTCGTTAATAGAATGCTAAGTTTGAATTTATTCCAACTGATAGAATTTAGAACTCTTTCTGTCGTAAATTTTCCCAACAATGGAAAGAAACAAAATTCGTGCGGTGATAAAGTTTTAAAAGGGAAAACTGCATCCCAGATTGAAGTCAAGCTAGACAGTGATTTACGTAATTCTCCTTCTGCATTGACTACAGTTCACGTCTGGGTAATTGATTTTAAACGTGGGAGACAGAGCTGCGAAGACACCAACAGGCCTGACCGTCCAAATGAAGTCACGAATCCGGATATGATCAAAAAGATTCAAATAATCGTTTTGAACAATCGGCGCTTAAAGATGCAACGGATAAAAGGGATGGCAAGCAGTTTCCTCTGAACGCGATTTTAACATTTTAAACAACATTTGCGAATGAAAATTTTTTACGCGCGATGGGGAGCCGCTATTGCTCACCGTTAACCAAAACCAACGTCGAGTGGACGATTCGTTGGAGTGTTTGACGCTGTTTAAGCGTGATACTAACAAGTTTTTCCAGCGTTTTGTGACAGTAAATGAAACATGGATACATAATTATACTCCTGAAATAAAAGAAAAATCTGAGCAGTGAACTGAGAGCGGAAAAAATGCGCCGAAAAAAGCAATGATGGTGATTTTTGGGATACTTGAGGGATTATTTGCATAGAGGAAGAACAATAAATGGAGAATATCATTGGCAGTTGCCAAACTCCATGAATTGCTGTTCGAACTGTTACCGCATCCCCCCTTTTCTCCAGATTTGGCACCGTGCGACTTACATTTATCCATGAATCTCAAAAAATGGTTAGATGGCCGAAGATTTTAATCAAAGGATGAAGTCATAGTCGCTGTAGACGAGTATTTTGGGGGTTTAGTGAAAACATTTTATCAAACCGGTGTAACGGCAGTGGAGAAGCGCTGGACTAAATGCACCAAGGTAGAAGGAAACTGCGTTGAAAAATAAAATTGTTTTAAATACGTTAAAGTTTCCTTTGTCGTTTCGGATACTTATCAATCACCCCTCGTATAATACATACGACATAAAGAAGCGATGCCTTTAAATTTAATTATATACTTTCTCTAAATTCATATCAAAATTTGTATATTTGTTTATGTGGTGTAAATATGGAAGTGTGTCCACAGCATCTAACACTAAACTATAAAAGCAAATCTTATATAAAAGAGACGTATATAGCAACGAGCTGACTCTGACAAGCGTGTTTCTGGTAAATAAACAAAGCGAAGTCTTTATCTTAAGTTTAACAAAGTCTATGCGAAATTTCATACAAATATGTCTAGCAGTTTTGTAGAATTAACCGTACAAATACCGTGATATGAGATTTATATATAAACATTAATTTATAGCAATAACATGACACACTCATCGTCTCAAAACTGTTCGTATAAAAGATATATTTTCAAAAAAATAAGTTTATATTATACACTTCTTTCAAATAGTATCAGGATGATTTTAGTCTCACGCCGACGGCACGCGCACCGTCAGCGCTGATGGCCGAGATATATGAACTTTTAGTAAGCATTTTGACGCGTAGCTATCAGCGCGCACGGTTGTCAGCTCTGATAGCTACGCGTTCGTACGCGTCGCGCGTCGGCCCCGCGTAACTGTCGGCGCTGACGATGGCACGAGCGCCTCCGGTATAGTGATATCCTCGCCCCTGCAAGGGGGCGCTTTTTCGCGGTCGGAGCTACTTGCTCCCTACGCGAGGTAGCTACCGCAGCGTATAACAATACGCCTGTCTTTGGGGTAGGGATATTTGCTGTTGGTAGGCGTGCCGGTACGAGGGTCTGGGACGGTTTCTCCATATCTCTGTCGAGTACAACCACACAGGTCTCGGCACGGATTGGATCGAAACCCAGTGTCGGAACTTAGCTGTCCTACCCAGCTGGGGTGTTAGTACATTTGACGGTTAGTGTGGAGGCGACGAAGGTATGTTTACCGGGCCAGCCCATTAGGGAAATTCGCGGTTCCGCTACAGCCCCCCCAGGACGGTTTTTATACCACACCTAAAAATATATTGTAAAGAAAAATAAAATAAAATAGTAAAAGTGAAAAATAGAACTGTAAAATGATGAGTAAAATAGTAGGTTTAATCCTTGTTACCAAGGGGGGTCCTGGGATAGGGTTTTTGATCTGGTGGTCTACTGTGCCAGGGAGCTATATTTTGAATATGGTGATGATCGGATGAACCTGCTTTGTCGAACAGGTTCTGGGATAGGTGCAGGATATGTTGGTCTAGTGTGGTGATGTGTAGGTCGCGGTGTATGACGTCGTTCCTCACTTAACGCGGCGCTCCGGCTACCAACCCGAGGGCTCGGTACTCGGAGGTTTCGCGTACGTGAGTCTCGAACGTATGTATGTTTTGTATATGGCAAATTTAATTTTGATGGGTAAATGTGCAGTCATAACCGCGCGCAACAATTGTGTTGCAACCCCTGCGCCATCTACGACGTGCTTGACGTGGGCACGCATGTTCAAGGCATGATCCAGTGTGACACCCAGGTACTTGGCGGTACGGACCCAAGGGATCTTTTCGCCGGCGATCGTTAGCCGAGGTGGCGGACGTAAATATTTGGACATTAGCAGGGCTTGAGTGTTGGTAGGGTTCACTGACAGGCGCCATTTTTGGAGTCAGTCCGGTAAAAGATTTAGTGCTCTCTGGAGCTTCTGGGCCATGTGGGCTGCGTTCATGGATACCGCAGGGAAGGCTGTGTCGTCCGCATACAGCGCTAGTGTGGTGTCCACCGTAGTCGGGGTATCGGCCACGTACAGGCTGTTCAAGGCGGGCGTGACACAGCTTCCCTGCGGTACCCCCGCTGATATCGTGTGGGCTCCCGAAATGGCGTCTTCCACCCGCACGCGGAACGTCCTGCCTTGCAGGAAGGACGCGACCACTTTTACGAGGGGCCGGGGACTGGAGTGTCAAGCAGCTTGTGTTGTCCACAAGACCATCGTGCCAGACACGGTCGAAGGCCTTCTTCATATCCAGGAAAACGGCGCCGGCCGTTTCCTTCTTATTCAACGCGCCGGTGAACATGCGTATCACTCTGGCAAGCTGAAGGGTGGTGCTATGCCCTTCAGCTCGCTTTTACTAACCACTAAAACCAAACAGTTCCAGGCGCTGCGGCAGGTAAGGAGTCATCAGTCTGAGGAGTAGTCCCTCGAAGACTTTGGAAATTGTAGGTAAGAGAGAGAGATAGGTCTGTAGCCGGCTGCTTTTCTTATGTCTTTCCCCTGTTTCGTTTCATGATAACCAGGCCAGTCTTCCAAATCCCTGGGAAGTGCCCTCTCCGGATGATACCGTTAAAAAGCCGCGTAATAGTTGCTATGGACTTGGCGCTCGCCTCTGCGTTCAGTGAGCGTTTTAGTGTCTAGCGGAGCGGATGTCGTCAGCGCGTACAGTCATGGCGGATCGCGAAGTGTTATGTTTAATTACTAATAATATGTCATTTATGTTATTTTTTTTTGTCTTACCTATAATATGAAACATACATATACAACATACCTATGTTGTTTTCTTACCTATATTTAGCCATGATTACACTTATAATTATGTTTTTTCTTACCTTAACAGCATTAGTCGTCACCATAAGTCGTTCAATCGGTGGTATAGGCACGATTCGTAAGCTGCAATGGACCAGTTCATCCTGTATCTTTGCCAGAAGTTAGTCAAAAGTTCTAGTTGACATTCGAAAGTTATTCGAAAATTAAAGAATTTACCTTCGTCAGTCCTCAAAGTGCCATATAACAAGACAAACTCTCTGCTCAATCAATGGTCAAACATGGAGTCTTCGTCGTCGCTGGTTTTTATTTTTTTGGGATACATAGTACAAAGCAGCAATAATTAATATACTCCGCATTTTGTCGTCATCTGTACGGTAAGGCGGTCAGTACGTTACTAAAACGAGCCACGCTGAGCCTCAGCGCTGACTAACAACGCGCTGAGCTATGAGCGCTGACGGTGAGCGTGAGACTAAAATCAGCCTAAAGCTTTCCAAAAGCAGCTTATAATCGCATGATGCGTAAGATTGATTTTGCAAAGGTATATGTCCAAGTAGAATTACAGACTCTTTAGAATAAGAGTTAAGTATGAAAACGTGTATTGGTGTCATAATAACCATATTTTTATAAATCAATGCATATAAAGAATTTACGTATTTACGTGATGGAAATCACGAACTGCTAGCTTGATTAAATGCAGGTATAATGACAAGTATTGACATTTAATAACAAGCTAACCAATGCAGTGGTTTAATTTATTAGTAATTAAAATAAATGCGCAATTGTTAGCGACCACAATTGTTGTTAATTTCTGCTTTTTTAACTAGTACTGGTGTTGGCCCAGCGATTATAATTCGATCCCAATTATAAAGTAAAACCTTTTCATAAAAAAAATAAACGTCAAATTATTTTGTTTTTCTTCCATTAAACAGGTGACTTCAGTGACTTACACAAATGAATGCATATGAGCGTGCCGTAGTTAGGTGTCGTTTTATTTATACAAGTCAAATGAATATTATTTTAAAATATTAGGTTTCTGCGCATCTTCTCATAATTAAGAAGAGTTAGTACCATGCTGCGTAAGTAGGAGGCCATGCATAGTGCATGACACTACATCCTCCTATGCAACGGAATTGGGCCGGCACGACCGGGGAGGTACCTCTCGCTCACATAATACCGCCGTAAAGTGACATCTTCAGTGTTGCGTTTCGTGCGGTTTGAGAGTAGCGGGTGGCCCATTGGGGGAGCGGTGAAAGGGGCATCGGCATAGTAATTATGTGGATGTTCATGGGCGTCGATAGTCGTAAAAAGGCTCCGTTTGCTCGCTTGCCCCCTATTCTATAAAAATATCCACGAAACACGAGAAATCCTGACCGACTAGTACTGGAAGTAGTACCAAGAACGGCACAGTTTCATAAATGTTATCATATGATGTACATAAATGTTATCATATGATGTCCATAAATGTTATCATATGATGTGCATAAATGGTTACAGTGCTATAACAGATGACGTAAAGCGTTACCATATAATAAATTTAAAAAGAAATCATGAAATGGCTTAAAATAAAAAAACTTTTATTCGATTGGCGAATTTTTATGCTAGCTTATGACATTGTGGTACTTTATTTCATTTTGTTTTAATTTGTGAATTTTATTTATTGATTATTGTTATTTTAAATTATTTACAATTTTGTGCCATTTTCTTAGGTTTAATTATTATTATTGTTTTATAGACTAACAAATTTTATTAGTTGATTTTTTTTAATGACACTGGTAACCTAATTACTTTAACCTGTTACTTCATTATTTAACCATTAGTATTAATAAATTTTTTAATTCAATGTTTTTGTTTAATATTTAATGATGTTTGCATATTATTTATTAGTGAAAAGTGTTGGAAAAAACTTAAAAAACCGACCCCACTGTGTGCCACTTTTAGAGCAAATAAAGCATTATGATTATGAAAACTATCAAATTCATCCATCCGCGCAAATCATTAAAATACGGATCTGAATTATTTTCTTCACGAAATAATTTAAAGCTGTATGTAGTCAGGGAGACGGCCAGAGGCGTATCCACCTTTTTTCTATTCACAGTAGTATCCTAGGACAGTACCCGAGTAATATATTAGGAATTAAACAGTACATACATAGTAGATGCATGCAGTATCTTATCTTTTAGAAATCAAACTCTGAACTATCTACTTTCTGAAGCACGAAATGCAACAGCACCGATATATAAATACTTAAGGTTTGAGTAAGGGAAATTGAATTTTTTTTATTACTTTTTTAGGTCCTGTCGACAGGGCACGCGGCTCCAACCCATTCTTAATGTAAGACACTCCCGCATACCACCGAAGTGAAGTGACAGCTATGCTGCCGCGCAATATTCGGTTTGTGCAAATACGGCCGAGCTATTTGACGAAGGAAGGACACACAGGCAACCTCTCGTTAAGTGAATGTTACCGGGTGACGGCAGTTACTTGTTACATCAGACCATTTGTCATATCATTCCACACGTGAACATTGTGTAAAGTACCTGAAACGACAGGTTGATAATATACTTAAATGAACCTATAAAAACGGGGAAAAATAATCATTCGAAAAGGAAGTGACAAGCTGCATTGCTGCGGAATTGGGCCGACACGACCGGGAACCTCTAACAAAACCACCGTGAATTCCATCCTTGCAGTCGCGTTTCATGCGTTGTGAGTATCCGGTGGTCCATTGGAATAAAAGAGGGCAAACGACACATGAATTATGCGGATGCTCATATGGGCGTCCCTAGTCGTATACAGGCTCCGATTACTCGTTTCTTCTTAAAGAATCCGTGAAAAACGGTAAATTGCAAGAACGAAAGAAATCTATGTCACATTCGGTTTTAATGACGTAATCTTATGTGTACGGTAGAAAAAAAAACTTAGCTTCAACCAAAGCTCTAACTTGGATGCGAATGAGTACGAATAGAAATTTGGACAGTAATATCATTGTATATTACATTCATAAAAAAGTTATTAAATTTGCATAAAGCTTATAGCGCGGCTAGCTGTCGTAAAAAAATTCTTTGCTAAATAAAATATGAATATTATCGTGCGTATTTTTTTTGTATTATTAAATTTGAACGACTTTTACACATGATTAAACAAGTTTATCTAGGGTAGTTAAATCAGCATATAATATCGGATTACGTGAACAGAAAGAAAGCTTTGTAGGACCTTTTTAGACTTATTCAAAGAAAAGTGTGTGATTTTTATTAAAGTCTCTAGCTTTTACCCTTGACTTCGTCTACGGAGACTCGGAGTGTTGGCTGACAACTAGGAGAACAATATATGTAATAACAGCTACTAAGCAATGTAATCCGATGCTGGGATCGAAATGGGATCGGTGCATCCCACTGGCATGATGCCACCGTAAGGTGACAACTAAGTCGCATTTAGTGCGGTTTGTGAGTACCGGGTGCCCATTCCTAATAGTCATGTGGATGCCTACTGCGCGTAGTTTAGAAAGTGCACAAATTTAAGTCGTGCACATTTTATATGGACTATTATAAGATGCTAACTCCGAACCTTGGTGACATTGTAAATCAATACACATTATATACTCGACTACTCGACGACGTATGACTTAAATACAATTTCTCAAACCTCAATTATTAATAGTTATGAAATGTACAAACCACAATAGCCATTAGCTATAATGATAAATGTGGTTTACACACATGACAAGTTACCTCTATAAATCTAATACTCATTGATTCGGTTTTTGGGATTGACCTGTGTAAATAAACAGCCAGTTGTATATATTTTTTTATTGTTTAAGGCGAAAAATGAGCAGCCCAGAGCCTTTTGCTGACTAGGGACCCATAGACGAATTTATCTTGTCAGACAGATGTGTTGCCCTCCTTTCGTAGTCACCTCCAATGAGCCACCGGAGACTCACAAACGGTGGCATCATCTAAGCAAAAAAAGACACGCCGGCTCAATGCGGCTGCAATACAGCATAGTACTAGGTATTATTAAGATATTTATAATAGGATCAAAACTGTAGGATGGCCGAAATATGTCACTGTTTACCTCATTACATAGGCGCTGTTAGTAGCTAGTATATTACTGTGATATATACTGTAAGGTTTAAGATATTCACACCCGTTTACAATATTACCCGTATACACATATATTTTATCTGTCGATGGATTTGGCTACTGGAGAATAGTAGAATATAGAAAACGGCCGTTAGAGATTATTTCTTAACACATATTAGATATATTTAAGTGAAATAATTTACATTTATTTATTCTTATTAAAATAATATCTTAGCATTACGTACTAACAAAGACCAGTCGAAATACCTTTATGGATACTGACATATATGCACCTATATGCACAAGATATGTTACAATCCAGCTTGGAATATAATAAAAGATGTGTATGTCAGCTGCAACACGCGACCGGAATTTACTCCAACAAACACGCGATCAAGGTGCACCAGAGACGTAAGCTCAGATTATATGTTTGCCATACTATGCTTACTATAAAAGGCCCAGTAAACCGTTACATTGGTTGTGACTCAATAACTGTTTCATACGGTTTTACTCGTCACTTTCTTCGTACCGCGCGCCCTTTATGACTAAAAAATAAATGATTAGTTGTCCACTTGCAGGCAAATGCCAATGTTCACGTGGAATATAACAGGTGGAGAGTCAACCGACTCAGTAATAAATTAACACATACAAATAGCGTGACCCGTTGGCGTGTTAAGATACAAAAGTGTGTGCTGAAATAATGGAAAGTGCCTTGCCAGAGCTCTTTTAATTATAGACCATTGTTCTTTGAACACGTAAAGCTTTAGAGATATTTTTGTATACGCATTGCGGCTTTCATAGGCATCTGGGGCTGGGAAGAATATTGCATAACGTGTTACAGTACAGACAATGTGAAACGGGGTTCCTAAGTGGATTTTTTGCGAATATATAAATACATAATGTGTTCATAAAACAAAGTAATGAAAGATCAACGAGAATTATCCATAGAGATAATATATATGGAGTAGAGAAACCATAGGCAGGCTTACGATAGCGAGCGTCCATCTTGAATAATAGACAAGGAAGAGGAGAAAAACTATGCTATCTTTGTCTATCTAATCTCGCATGCGCATTGTGCAGAGAGAAATGAAGATAGTCAGAGAGTAAACAACGTTTGCTTTCTCTTTCGACTTAGATGGACGCGTTTTAATCCGGTTTTGTCTGTCTCTCTATCAATAATATTATCTCGTATTTTCGTCTCTTCAATATAGGTTCTATATAATATGCAGAGGCAAAATTGATTGTTACACGTGTTCTATGCGACGGCGAAGTAAAGACTAATACAATTTACTAACAAATTCTTACTATACTGGAGTAGTTCGACTCCCGATGGATAAGGATATCCAAATAATAAAAAATCATGTAATAAAATAATAGATCATGTTTTTCTAGCAGGAGGTATGCTACATTGCAGCGGAAGTGGGCTGGCACGACCGGGTAGGTACCTCTAACTCACTAGCCGGTGGCCCGTTGGTGGGACGGAAGGAGGGCAACGCATCGGTATAGTAATTATGTTGATATTTATGGACGCCGGTAGTCGCAAAAAAGGCTCCGATTGATCGTTTAACCCCTTACTTTATAAAAAGTATTGCATATAAATTAACCTCCGTAAATAAAATAAAATTTTTAATGAAAACTCATTTTGGAAATTAAATATCTACTTGGACATTCTCATGATAATTACGTAGATGCGTTGTCGTCCTAACACAAAAGACCCACCGGTTACTCACAAACCGCACGAAACGCGACAGCGTACGCCGGCATCAACTGAGCGAGAGGGACTTCCCCGGTCGTGCTGAACCAATTCCGTTGCATGGATGTAGTGTCATGCACCATACATGGCACTACCTCCTCCTGTGCAGCACGGCACTACCTCTTCGTAAAATTAGGCAAAATATGAAACAAACAATGAAAATTAAATGGTATTAAAGGCGGTATCACCACATAACTTATAATGTTTCTCAGCAAGCGTATAAAACATACCAACCACATAACTTATAATGTTTCTCAGCAAGCGTATAAAACATACCAACCATTTATATGAATATTCGCAGCCTATTTACATGTGTTGTACATTAGGATTTAGTTAAAGAAATGTGCCGCCCTAGATTGACCGGTTGGCGTTTTTTTAACAATGGTTTTCCATACACAATACACCATGACCTTGACGCGGTGACTCACAGCGCCCACGTCACCATAGTCGTTCGCAAATATATTTCTCATTACAATTCCCTGAAGCGAAAATGTTTGATATTAGCATAGAGTTATATAAGTTATATAAACTTATATTTGGAATTAATGTCGTTATCGATTTACATAATATGTATATATTGCTTATATAAATTTGTTTGTGTCGGTAATAATTCGGTAATTTTCAAAACTTTCTCACAGGTCAAATTGAAATGTTTATTCATTACTAGCGACCCGCCCCGGCTTCGGGCCTGATTGTTAGCTGAATAAATTATACAATAAAACATTCCTCGGGCATCGCTATATCCATGGTTGATGAATTGATGAAAAATGTATGAAAATCCGTTCTGAATACTTTGAGAAAAAACGATTACACACCCACAGACAGCTTTTGGGAGCTATTTCAAAAATGAGTAGCCATTCTCCCCGGCTACGCCTGTGAAAAACAGGACCTTCCTTGTAGTATAGGAGGACAAACGAGTAATCGGAGCCTTTTAACAACTACCGTTGCCCATGGACATTCGCATGATTGTTACGAAGATATGTTGCCCTCCTATTATTCCCTCCCCCAGTGGGTCACCGGCTACACACAACCCGTACGAAACGTGACACCGTAGGTATGACTTTACGGTGGTATCAATTGGGCGAGAGGTACCTCCCCGGTCGTGCCGGTTCAATTCCTTTGCATAGGAAGATGTGGTGTTATGCACCATGCATGGCCCTACATCCTCCTATGCAGCAAGGCACTGCCACTTACAAAAAAGCTAAATTATACACTATAACCTTCCTCTTGAATTGCTCTATTGAAGGGTGAAGAGCGCATGAAAAAAAATCCCTGATAGAAAAATTACTATATGCCTAAGTTGTTGATATGGGAATCATATTATTTCTTGATGAGGGTAAAATCCATTCGACTTTTTGCTTATTGATAAGTAGATCACCACATTTGCATCATTATGTGTCTAGGAAGGGAGGGAAGCCTTTGAGGAATAATTATGCACTTTTATGGAAAAACTCTTATTCGTATCTAATAGGAAATGACAATATAAAGTAGATATGTAGTTAATGATGTACGAAAATATCCGCACAAAAAACAAAAACGCTAATACGAATTTAGAGATTCAAAGCTATACCGAATCTTGATAGCCTAATATACGGAAACTAACGACCTGTTCCAGCTTCGCCCGTGAATAAGAGACAAAGTTATACTTTAAAACCTTCGTCGGCAATTTCTTTATCCATGGGGTGAAAACCGCAAGTGTGTGTGTGTGTCATACCAAGATGTGGTCGTACTTGTACACAGCTTATCCTGTTTCTATCTAACAAAATGAACATAAATATGTCATATTCAACGGTATTACGTTGAATAAGCCAACTTTATTAAGTTTCCACTTTTATGCCTTTCTTGGTAAGTTTTCTAAGTGACGCAAAATATACATTTCTATAGAAATTTGATGGCTTATATATAACTAGTTATTCATTCGTCTTCGCCAGTAAGTAAATTGTCGCCTTAACAAATTGTACACCAAAGTCTTCCTCGGGAGTCGCTTTTATCCACTGGGTTAAAATCTAATGTAAAACATCCAGTAGATTTTGAGAAAACAAGTAAAAACATACAGACATACAGCTTTTGGATCTTTGTTTTGTACAGATTAAAAAAAATATATACCACATCCAGGCTGTACTGTGTTACAAACATAATGATGATATTTGAACAAGTAATAATGGATTCAAAGTCAATGTCAGTATGATTCAATCTTTATAAAAGACCCACAAAATATAAGGAAATGATTCATGATTTTAAAAGTATGTTGTATTATTTTATAAGTAGCATCCACTATGTTCTGGTACGGATGACAAAGCTTTTTAACAATATAAATTTATCACACGCTGCGTTGGATGAATCATGTGTGACCCTCGCAGGCGTATTGGAGTCACAACAGAATGAGAATCTGTTACTAATGTGAATTGTATACAGAGTAAGTACTTAAGCTCATCAGTACATACAATGGAAATTGTGTACTCTTTATATTTAAAATAAAATCCTGTTATAGTGTCCTCCTAACATTCGGCTGAATGAAATTGAAAAAATATTCTAAAATTCGGTAAATTTGAGATACAGCTGCCATGTCTATTGAGGCTATTCTCAACCGTACGTACGCAGGACCGGAATTGGGCCGGCACGAGCGGGATGATACCTCTCGCTCACGTGAAACCGCCGTTAAGTGACACCTACGGTGTCGCGTTTCGTGCGGTTTGTGAGAGACGGTGGCTCATTGGGGGGAGGTGAGAAAGAGGGCAACGCATCGGCTACTATGCCAATGTTCATGGGCGTCGGTAGTCGTAGAAAGGTACCGATTGCCCGTTTTTCCCCCTACGCTACAAAAAACATATATTATTTGAACATAAACTTATGTTTGCACTATAATATATTGTGTACTACAATACGTTAGTGCACTCTCTATTTCCTTGAGCTTTTTGCTTGGATGGGAAAAATCCGAATAAAATTGTTTCTTTTTGGTTTGACCCGGTAGTCGCACAGGAGACCTCCCTTATGTTATTATAACGTGTCTATTGAAATAGGAAACAATCTGTCCCGTCTAGTCTGTTCTAAAACTTTTTAACAAAAATTGAAATTTATCTTGGTAGAAGAACGACCATAAATCTTGCTTGTACGACATAGAAATCTTTTTATTTATTGAGAAGGGCGAAATTGGGCTGGCCTTTTACTTGGTGGTAAGTAGGCGTCTATACGCATCTGTGACTCCAGAAGTCTAGTAAGATTGCTTGCCTTTGAGAAATATTTATGTACTTTTCTGGATGAGTCTACTCGTATCTAATTATATATACCGAAGCAAAAGTATTTAAAATGTTGCTATTGTACATTGACCGAGAATGTACCTCTGGTGATGAGATGATTTCATCAAAATTGAGAGCATAGCCAACATTGCCAATTTAGCTTTAAGTCAATTAATTTTAGATTATATTAATTTTGCTGCAATTGCAAATCGACTTTCACATTGCATGCGATCACATTCAAATGATTGGATACAAATACAACAAGAAAAGGTGATCGAACGTACCTCCGCTACGTGACCATCATAACATTTAGTGTGATTACATTAAAAAGAATCACATACATAGTTTATTTAGGCTTAAATTATGACAGGCTGTATTTAAAGCAATAATCTGGAGACTTTTCTTCTTGGTTCTGCCAAAGTATTTTTTCTAGCATCGGGGAGCAAAAGATAAATCTGAACTAATATTTTTACGACAGTAATCATCATTAACAGCCCTTATCGTTTCACTGCCGTATTCTTTACTAGCACTAGGCTACTACCCAGAGATCATCCTGTATGCGGCCTCCTCTCTAGTTATAACAATATTTATTACTATTATCATTAGTGATGTTAGTAGTATTGTAGGCAGTTTAGTATATGTCTGAGAGTCTGTTTATCAACATAAAATTGCAATGAAAAAGTAATTACAATAATGTCTGCTACATTAACAGAAGTTTTGGGGAGAACCCAAGAAATGTCGATGGTCGTTTTACGCGGCTCGTAAAAGGACTCAAAGCGAAGTTGATTGGTATCGTTGGTCGGGAGACGAAACTCAATTGTTCCGTTACTCTAATACTTAATATCTCTCCTCGAGAGTATTTAATTTTCATATCAACTTGTATTCCGTAGATTGTAAAAACACTGATCATACAGTAATATAGCATTTTATTGAAGTACATATATACTACTTAATTTAAAGGTGTACGTATACATTTTTCTTTTCACTCTCGCTTATGAAGGATACTTTGTCGTTTATATTTTTTTTTTATATTCGGTGCGTCCTAACTAGTAAACAAAACATTGCATACACGCAGAAAGCTTGATTATTTTTTGGTAATTGACATGTATATCGGAAAGAAAGAAATTGAATACTTAAATTAATTTACTTTCATAACTGAAATAAATAATTGTAAAGATTGCATTAATAGCATAAGGGGACGGACGATCAAATGTCGCTATTTGCTATGACACCCACAAGCATCAGTATATGCAGGTTCATTGCCCTCCTTCTATCACTTCCCTTCACCCCCCGCCTCCCACCAGTGGGCTACTCGCTATTATCGAACCGCACAAAACCATATATCACTTGTCGTGTGACCTAGAGGTTGGGCTCAATTAAGCTAAAAAAATCATATAAAACATTACCTTTATATATTTGTGTGTTTTATTAAAGTTTTTATTACAGAACATGAGAAACTTTGAATTCTCACATTACTCTTCGGTCAGTTTTAAATATAATTATGGGAAGTTAATATTATATTTCACTCGCTTTCATATGACCAACGCGGGGAAATACAAAATTGATTATAGTACCATAAAAATGTAGATAAGGAATGAAAATCCATCGAGCACAATTTTGTAACACATGCCCTACGGCTTACTGGAATAAATTTGGGTCACCATAAATTTTAAGCGATCCCTGAACAAAATTGGGTATTACCTTCACCTTGTATGCTCTGCTGATTAAAATTGATATAGCCTTAATACAGCTTGTCCGACAATTGAGGTTGAATTAAAATTGATGCTCCATTTTATTTATAATCTTTCGTCAATACCAGAGCTCTTACATTTACTGATTTATACAGGCCAATCGATTTTTGAAAAAGTACAAATATTTGAGCATTTATTAGTATATGCATGCAGTTCTGGTCCTAGTTTATCAGCTTTTAGAGGTCTTCGACACAGACTGTGAGATCTTCCACACAGACTGTAAGATCTCAGCGAGCGGGGATGCCAGCCTTAGAATATAAGGTAAAAGCAACGTTGCCTCCGCCGGTTAAGATTCCGGCAGACAGAAAAGTTGTTTGACAGAAAAGTTTGGCAAATCACAGTTGTTATTTTGCAATCCAGAAGTAGTAAATAAAAACCATTACAATAAATTCAAAGTTAGACATTTAATATCTAGTTTACCACATATTAAATGTCTAAGTTCTGAGTTACCAGATACTAAATGTCTAAGTTTGAATTTATTGTAATTACTTTTATTTACTGCTACTAGAATATAAAATTACAACTGCAATTTTCGGCGCATAAGACGAGTACTTTACACCGTTAGAAACGTAAGCGGTGCTGTACAAGTTACTTCAGGATGTTTGTTATGATGTACGGGTTATTTTTTCTCTCCCAACCAAATCTAGTTAGTTGGAAAATTTGTGCTTGTTTGCCACTTGCGTTACATTATTATGAAGTTTTGCAGGCGCATTTTTGTTAATATTCCTTTTTTATCATATCAAAGTATTATTTCATCAAAGTTTATCAAGCTTGGCTCACCGCTTATTCCCACCACTGTTAGTCTTGTGTCGTCAGGATCGGTATACACTATGAACCCATTGATATGATTGCAGACAGCCCGAGGGAAAAAGCTAAAACTGTTTTAGGGAACGCAATGAATTTAATCAGAAGGAAATTGGAGGAGTAGGAAGTGATTCTTATTTGGAAAAATAATTATTACCGTTGAAAGTCAGTAAGAGGTTGTGCTGCAATGCATTACAGCCAAATTGGGCCAGCGCAACCGGGCATGTACCACATGAGGAATAAAAATATATATGAATCTAAAGTGGTAACAATATCTTCGCGTTTCGTGCAATTTCATGCAGAAGGGGAGGAGAGGTACATGCACGTACTTATTATGGAGTAGTACTGCCCCCCTCTCTTTCAATGGGCTAGCTCCGCACAAACTGCACGAAACGTGAAAGCATTATTGCTACTTTAAGGCGAGATCATGTGGTACTTGCCCGGTTGCGCCGGCCCAATTTGGCTTAAGGAGTATTTACGGGCGAAGCGGAGGGGATAACTAGTTTTATATAAGTCATCAAATTTCTATAGAAATGTATTTATTTGCGTAAGTCAGAAAACTTACTAAGAAAGGGATAAATGGAAAACGTTGTAAAAGACATATTTATGTTCAAGATGTTAGATAAACACACACACACACACACACACACACACACACACACACACACACACATCCATACACATACACACACACACACACACCCATACACATACACACACAATGTGTGTATGTGTGTGTGTTCCAAATAAACAAAGTTCCTCATAATTTCCTGTCTGTATGTTATCGATTTTCTTAAAATACACTGAACGGATATTCATACGGTTCTCACCCATGGATAAAGCAATTGTCAACGATGGTTTTAGAAATAAAATTTGGTTAATTCACGGGCGAAGCTGGAGTCGATCGTCTATTATGCTACAGAAACTCGCATAGCATATCATTGAAAGCCAGTAAAGAGGTAGTGCAGCGATTCATTGCAGCCGAATCGGGCTGGCGCAACCGAGCAGGTACCACATGATACCATCGTAAAGTATCAAAATAGCTTTCGTGTTTCGTGCGGTTTGCGCATAGCTAGCTCATTAAAGGGGAGGAGAGGAGGCAGCACAACTCCATGACAACTATTTGGATGCTTAGGGGCGGTAATCGTCACAAAAAGACTCCGACTGTTCCTTTGTCGTGCTAGGGTGATCAAAAATTTAAGTGTTTAAGTTTAGAATGAGGTTGAAAGTTTTAACGTCTCTTTTTTTGTAGCAGCCGAGTCTATGAACGAAGAAACTACGAAGAACAAACTAAAACGCTTAGACGTGATTGTGTAAGCAAAAAATATTGCAAGCAGTTTGCGAGCAGTTTATAACAACTCTTTAAATTAAGTTTAAACGCTTTTATATTTGCTGGGTCTGCTTAGACGGGAGCTAGGGTTGAACTGGCGGTAGAGTATGATATCGGCGTTTAGCAAAAGATTTGTATATTTTGATTGATATACTTTTATTTTGATTGACTATGATTTGATTGATTGGCACCTGCGGGGTTATAGTGGGTATACGTTTCACCCTGGAATCCCACACACCCATCGGACCAAACCCATGCATGCATGCATTCTCATATCAATCACGGTCTATGAGAGTCCGGTACGTGACCAACCTAGGTCCAGCGAAACCACTAAATTCGATTTTGTTTTTGTTTTATAATAAAGGAGGGCAAACGACCAAGACGCCCATGAACGTCCGATGTAATTAACTAAGCCGATTAGCTGCCGTCATTTTCTGCTTCCCTCCAGTGGGGCACCGGTTGCTCATAAACCGCACGAAACTCGATAACTTTATGGCGGTATCGTGTGAGCAAGAGGTTGTTCGTCAGAAAACAAAACGATGTCCACAAACAACGTGAGTAATGAAGTAAATATTAGGTATTTCTCACACCATTTCATCTGTAACATATGAGATAGTATGTAAGTATTAGGACCAAACATCCAGTGCGGTACGTTTACCAACAAACTTAGATATGTTACACAAATGTTGTGTCTCTACTACGACTTAGTACATTGTTATTTTGTTTGTCCTACTAATGTTATACATAACTGGCGAAGTATGCTTATGTATGTTGGTACACTTTCATGCAAAGATTACTTAACGGATTTAGTTGACGTTTGACACAGATGTACGATTTTTCAATAGCAAACGAGAAATCGTAGCTTTTCTATGACTACCGACGTCTATGGACATTCGAATGATTATAACGCAGATGCGTTGCCCTCCTATCCTCTCTCCAATCGCCAATTGAGCAGACGAATTGTATAAAATAACATGAAAGTTTTACGACCGAATTGCTCAGTCGGTAATACACGTGTTATGCCAGAGTTCATACATGTTTATCTGTTTATTATTTGTATTTCTATAATTCTCCTTTACTCTTAAATAAATAAAATTGCTTAAATTTATAAAAATATTAAACATATTTTCCTTGTCTAGTACCTGTAATACAAGTCCTTACGGTACTTAGCCTGTGCTAAGTACGGTACGCACGCTACACACCAGCACACCACTCAGCACACCACGTTCACACCACCAGTCCACAGACAAAGAAAGAAGGAAACAAATTATTATCAAAAGCGTGTGCAGGTAACTGAGTGAATGGTTAGGAAAATTACTTAAAACCATAGTTTTAAGCCAGGGTTCGCGTCTTGCTCTGCATAAGTTTGTGCAAATCCCAACGCTAGTGCATGGATATTAGTGTTTTATAGGTCAGAAAGTGTATGATAATAGATTAAGCGAAATTGAACGATTATATTTTATAAATAAGATGGAATTTCTATATCTGGGCTCTCATTAGTAATTATAGTTCCATTAACTGCGTTTAGAAATGTCTCACTAAAGGCGTAAGACATAATAATAGAATCACCCCAATCTCCTACGAATCCGCAACTTTATCTTCACCACAGTGTAAAGCTTCATAATTTATATTTACTAATATATTGTTCGTTGTTTTAAGTTTAATAAAAGGCTCTTTAATTATCTTATCTTTGCTTTTAACATGCTATGTAAGTAATAAACAGACTGAGGAGATTAAAACGTTAATTAAACAAGAACCTTCAGTAAAATGTGCATAGGAAAATGTCTTACCTGGTAGTTGATGAGACAATCAAAAACTTGCACTGATAGCAAAAGTATAAAATAATGATTTGTGGAAAATGTTTGCAATATCTGATGTCAAATTTCTTATAGTTTACAAGTTAGGAAATCATTTAAGGCACGGGTTTGAAGAATATTACGAGTATAATCGTATAAAACAGCGATTGTAACACTAATGAACCGCTTCAATGCACTTTTTCAATAAGTTAAGGGAGGCAAACGAGTAGTCGGAGCCTTTTGGCGCCCATAGACAACAGCATTTTATCATGCAGATGCGATGCCCTCCTTTCCTCGTCGACGAAAGCAGCTCGTAGACCTCACCTATCGCAACTGCATGACGGTCACTTTAGGGCGGCATCATGGAGTGATAGCTAATTATATGGGCACGCCAGTCCGATTCGTTTGCAATGCAGCATTGCAATACATCTTACAGAAATTCATGCGCACCTTTCATTCCAGAATTATGTTCGTTTCAGTAAACCCCAGTCGTGCGTCGGGGCTGATATACCTACGCTTTTAATATATCTATTGCATATAGTCAATAATCATAATCACCGTCTACTTTTTATCAGTCTATTACCGAACGTAGGATTTTTTCAATAATTAAAAATAAATCGACATTCTCATATTTGTGGGGCTTGTTCTGTAGTTCAAAGTAACCACTTATTCCTCTCTAGGGGAGTTGGTTCCTGCTATGGGACTGGCTTACGACTGACATGTACTATTGCTGAGAAGTATGATCTTACCAGGCACAGTTGTAGACACCCTAAAGTAGAGCGCGAGCCAAAACTGTTGGACACATGTTTAGATGGGATTGGCAACGTAAAGGCCGGGATCCGTATGCATACTTCTATTTCAAACTACAACTACGTCACTAATACACCTGTCCGAATTTCGAAACACGGACGAGAAGTTTCTGGGAAGGCACGTACATATATAACCTCTTGCCTTGCAGCATATACAATATAACGATGCTTTGGAACCCGAGCGCAGTATTTCACATAACGGCATTTAAACCTTTTCTCTAATTAATGTTCACCTATTGGAATTCGATCCCACAAAATTGAAACCATTAAAATGTGATAGAAACGAATTTCTCTGACAAGAATTTATGATGGACACTAAGTATAAATAAAGCTGAACTTTTCTTTTTTATACATGATATTGTTAGTTTTTAGTCTTAAGTTTTGTTATCCATTTGCTATATAAGGAGGGATTTGGAGTCAAATTTATAATTATTTTTTCAGTAGACGTAAGGCTGACTTAATCTTTATGATATTCTTTAAATAAAGATATAAAAAAAAATTAAAAACATTTCTTAAAAGAACTATTTAAAAGTAAAATTATTGTATTGGACAGTTGACACAGTCTGTTGACAATGTGAATACATGTGTGCGTGCTGTAGTGTGCGTATCGTTTTATTTAATTAATATAAATAACAAAATCTTAAACATATTATATTAAAATATTAGCTTCATGCAAAGCTTCCAAACTATCTTTAACTGAACCAAATATTCCCTCTCTTCGCGCAATTTTTTAAATAAAAATCTAATGTGAGGTTGGACCCGGTTGGATCGATTTCTTTATTTTTCCTATCGATTAATTAATGAAGGGATTGTAATAATTCGATTTGGTGGACAACGATGATCTTCTAATAAAGTTATCACCTTCTCGAGCTCCTCGCGAGTTAGCTAGGTGGAAGACGACAGTATGACGAGTACGTAGGCTACGATTCGAGACCATGTTATACGCATTCGGGGGTAAGACTGGGAAGTAATCTCGGACCCCTAGAATTCATCATAATGATTAATGATCTCCCGGATGTCGTTAGGGAGGCAAAGAGTTTTCTGTTCACAGATGAAATTAAACCATTGGTTACTGTCTCGGATAATTTAGACTGTGGACGCCTCAGGGGGATATAAAAAGTGTAGAAGAATGGAGTGAGTCCAAGAAGCTATCCATTAATGCAACAAAGTATAGCATAGTAACACACACGCGCGTGCGCACGCCAGCTCATTATCAGTATGTGGTCGGAGACACAATGATGTGGCCTGCAATTCGGAATTTAGGACTGGAAATTGCGTTTGATTTGACATATCGTCATCACACTAATAAAAATTGAGCTAAATCATTTAGAAATCTCAGCTTTACTTGAAGATTGCGCAAATTTGAGCAATGTGAGCACAATTAAAATGTTGTGCAATGCACATATAACATAGAGTATACCCATATTACCCATCAATGTATCCGAGCATTTTCGTGCTGGGTATGGTTGGGTACTGTAAGCTGTTCGTTCGGAGGGACGCGGCGCTCGTAAAGTACGTGTTGAGCGCGCTGAGTGCCCCCACATTTCGAACGAACCTACTTGCCACATCTCCAATGTCACGAGCTATCCGCTTAATAAACATGCTTTTTGGTCACAAAATGTCGATATCATTCATTCATTGGAATTAGTGCAGGTGGTCCTTGAAAACGCTGAGAATATTATATAAAGTTTTTTTTGGTTCTTTCTTAGTTATGAATTTAAATTAATTTCTTGTATTTTACTTTATATAATGATCCAACATTACTTTTGAATCACCGACTTGGGCCTTCTGTAATGGTGTTGCATTTATGTTTTTAATAAATAAGTAAATAATTTTTTTTATGTATTTTAAACTATAAAATAATATTGTATGTATACAAAAAGCATATATAAACTTAACAAAAATAATCGTCGCGTCACTACACTGTTCAAAAGAAAATAGAAAGACGAAACGAAAATAATTAACTTGCTTTCTATGCTTATTTGTTATTAATGTATTATTCATGTATTATATTTATCTATGTATTATATGGTCAACGTCCTCGGGGGTAGTCACCGGGAACGTCGGTGTGCGGGAGTTTAGCTCGCGCACCAGCGTGTCCCGGTTTTGCCTAGGGCGGCATGTAGGCAGAGAGAGGCGGGCCAGGGGCCCAGAGATGGTGATCAGCACGGGGGCATGGTCCGACTGTAACGCGTCGGTCAGCACCTCCTGTGCTTGGAACTAAGGTCTACGTGGTGTGATAAGTCCACTTATGTTATTATTATTGTTTTTATTATCGGGGAGATAGAGAGAGAGAGAGAGAGAGAGAGAGAGAGAGAGAAACATGCGCACGCCGCGAGGCTTACTATGTTATGGCAGGAATTCTCGTGACAATTTTCTGATTTTTTCCGTTTAGCCTCCCTCGCGACACGCGATAAGAAACTTCGTATAAAAAGGACGGGAATATTTTTCTTTACGTCGCAGTAAAATGCCACTAGGGCAAACCCACGGATAGCAGGTTTTAGTCGGTAGTAGGTAGTAGTTATAGCTACATGACCTGACCCGACAAACTCTTCAGGCCCCCTTGGGTCGGTTGGACAGTGCATAAAAGCATTCCCCTCCTGCTAGAACCAATACGATATACACCGCTCGTACCGGTCGAGCGTCGAACCTTACATATAGTTACACAGCTATAAGACAGATGACTGACAGAATGACAAACTCACACACCGCTCACGGAAACGAGCCCGGGTTCGAATCCGTGAGACGTGAGATTAGTTGTATGTACAAATAAAATAACGCGATCTTAGAGAGCTCTAAAAATAAAAATAAATCATTATCACGGCTTTTAGCCGATTTGAAGCGCAAATCGACCCCACCCGTCAGAGGGTGGGGGAGGAGGCCGGCCTCCTCTGACAAGCCAAACCGAAAGACGAGCTCAACTCTCCTTATACACGTCCCGTAAAATTAAACGGCACCGTGCGCGCGCCGTCCCACTATCGTGGGGAGGGGGACCGTCTCCCCCTTTTCGGTCCCAAAAATAAATAACGATAGGGTAATGCCCACAAAATTCCGGTATGCTTCTTCCCATCTGCGGGAAAAGAGGGGGGTCTGTCCCCCTTTCGTCCACCTAAAACCTGAAGACAAAATGTCTTCCGTAGATCCGACGAACTGTAGGGGCGAGGGCAACAGCTCCGCCGACAGTAATAGGTCCCTCTGAAAAAAAAAAAAGAAAAAAAAAAAAAAAAAAATTCTTTACGTGTTATTATGTAGATGTAAGGGGCTGTGCCATTGCAGCATTGCATGAGGAAGGCACTACAGAAATATTTATTCAAGTGCAAGACAAGACAAATTGGATAAAGGAACTATATCTAGATGCATTTGCATTGTGCAACACGATAGACGTCAGTTAACGACCAGGTGACCATTTACATTTATCTTGACTGATATATTGTTTTCTTTTATTCTTAAATATCAGCAGACATTAACATAGGTGCATGAAGGTTATAAACTTGAGTTGGTACCACTTGGATAAATATGATACTCGTATATTTTACATTATCTGTGATTTTGATTCTGATACTCTTAGTATTTACTACGTTGATTATGTAGCAATTTCCAATGTATTATCAAGAAAATATCTCTCTCGTACCTTATAGAAGCCTTATATGATGGGTCATAAAGGATCTCGTTGTACCATCTAACAAAAACAAACTATAGTCTAGGGGTAATTGGGATCTCATTAGCGAACTGCAAAAAACCTTGTCAAAATTGCTGTTAATCTGAGTGATTTTTTAAAAACTGTACATAAAGACAGAGGGCATTTAATGCTCCATTCTGATTCAGAATATGTAAATATACCTTTTTGTCTTTAAAAATTTCAACATAGAGACACCCGTGCTCAGCCGATATTGTCGCAGTTCATTCGCGTTTGAAACACCAACTCTAACATTTTGAGTGAGTATTTTTAATAAATTAAGTTAGCAATATTATTGAAGTTTTTTTTGTTCCTTTCAATTTGATACGATATAAAGTAAGAGTGACAATTGGTTCGCTGTGACTGATAGTACGCGACCTATCCGGTTATGAAGAGATTTTATCCGCTACTGAACCAGTTGAAACGACTCATTCACGATTGAAATATATTCGTATTAAATAGAAATTTAAAGTTGAGAATATTTTAACACCCATTAGGAAATAAGGCCCTTATTTTCTAATGAATATTAAAATATTCTGAATGAAATGATTAGCTATTTAATTGGTTCTAGGCAAGAGTATAATTAAAAACAAATTTCATTCAACGCACGCGGACACGCACACGCACATGCACGCGCACGCACCCACGCAAACACACAGTCACGTACGCACACAAACGTTTTCACTCCAGCTCCCTCATTTCATACCACAATCGAACTTTATGTATCATAGCCTTATCTGGCTTATTATTTATATTTTTTATGCAGTCGAAGCCTCCAAACATCAGACGTTTTGCAGACGACTTGCCCACGCATTGGGCCACCAGACTGGAATAATCGCCACAACGAAGCGATATCTACGTTGTCATGTTTCACTCATTATTTAGCGCCGGTATTATGTGACCTAGAGCTCCTCGGTTGTGCATAAAGTTCTAAGGTAGTTTAGTCACAGTATGATCTTACGTTCTGTCAGGAGGTGTCACCTTCCTAGCCGTATTTTTTCTATAAAGTAGGGGTCAAAAGAGCGATTGGAGCCCTTTTACGACTACCGACGCTCATGAAAATCCACATAATTATTGTGCCGAAGCTTTGACGTCCTTCCCCCCACCATTGGGCCACGGCCTACTCACAAACCGCACGAAACGCGACACCGAAGATGTCACTTTACGGCGTTATTTTGTGAGGAAGAGGTACCTCCCAAGTCGTGCCCAATTCGGTTCATAGGATGATGTATTGTCATGCACTATGCACGGCAGTACCTCCTCCTATGCAGCATGGCACTACCTCTTCCTAATTTTAATATCACAGACTCAAACGAAGATAAATGAGTGAAGCATAGTGAATTTAACGTAAAAATTAATTACGCGACTAAGAAAATTCATGCTGAAAAACGTAGTCACTGCTTTGTTTGTGAACTTCAGTTTTATTTTATGAGAGAAGTTTAGATAAAATGACTTTTGAAAATGTTGTATGTTTCAGATTGTGGTGTTTCTTACAAATAAGTATCTATTAAATTTTCTGTAGGTATGTATCTAACTATCCCCGTAGTATAAACCTTTTACCATAATATCCCACTAAATTCAGTCCCATTACCGCCGATACTACCTCGTGCTGGTGCTCTCACGAAGGCCGATATATTAACATTTCAGTGTATCCTATTTCTCCCATACTCCCCTCCAATGGGCCACCGGAGTTTTACAAGGCACTTTGAGGGTATCAGTCCATTGATTGAACTGAGTTGCGATCGAGTGACACCTACCCATTCATGCCAGCTCGCTTCGACTGCAATGCAGAATTAACAACGTCTTCCTCACCTTTAGCTTTGTTGTCACCTACCTTATTTATTTTTTTGTCATACATTATGGTATCTGCTAGTTTGTACCAACTTTAGACGATAAGGCGCGGCCCAGTAGGTACCACTTGCTCTCATCATACCCACGCCAAGTGAAAGCTAGGTTCTCGCGTTACATCTGTTTTTTGAGTTTCCGACAGTGCATCGCAGGTAAAAGTGAAACAGGGCTACATATCTGTAGACGTATATGAGCATCGGTATTGACCAGAAGGACCCTGGCTGTTAACCTCCTAAAATAAATCCTAAAACAAGTTATAACCATGGAAACTCCTTTAAACACATCGAACAACTTAATTTGATTTTAGATTGATTGGCACGTTGTCAATAACTTGGGTCAACTCTATAACAAAGTCAATATTAAAATCTGTGCTTGATAATAAATCAACTTATCAGTATATTATAATCGATGTCACAATGAAACCGTTTACTTTTAACCGACTTCAAAACAGGAAGAGGTTATTAATTCGACCTATGTTTTCTTTAAATGTATGATGAGAATCAGAATTATCGCATTAACACCAAATCATGAGATGATAAGATCGCGGATCATCTCACCATAGCTCACACACAGAGAGAGAGAGAGAGAGAGACAGAGAGGACAGAATTTGATAGTTTCTTGTATACAGAAACAGTGGAACCGAAATTCTTAGTTAATTGCTGACCCATTTGTCCCGTTGCGTATTATTATATTAGTATAGGGGCGCAAACGAGACACCAAAGCCTTATGACAATTACCGACGCCCATAGAAAGTCGCACACTTGTTATGTAGATGTGTTGCCCTCCTTTCCAGTATCCCTCCAATAGTAAGCCTACTCGTAAATCGCAGGAAACGCTACAGCGTAGTTGTCACCTTATGCCGATATCGTGTGGGCGAGAGATGCCTCGCCGGTTGTGTTGGTCCAATTCTGCTGCAATGCAGCATAGTACTCAGAGGAGTCTCTCTCCGCCAACTTTCCATCTCTTGCTGTAAAGATATCCTTCAATATTTGTATAATTCTTACTTCCAAGATAGCTAACATAAGCGTGTTAGAATTTTTTTTTTGTGGTTTAGAAATATGTGAAGACATCAATCAAAGCAACGAGGACGATTTAGTACGGTTCGGTTCCGTATTGGCTACAAAGGGAGATAGTATGGTGGGTTCGTACGTGACAAGGAAATTGAAGTGCCCGGGCAGTGAATACCTTATAGGGATTCACACAGATGTTACAAGGCCGATGTGTTAGAATACAGCAAGCCCTGCACTTGCTCTGTGTTGTACAAGTTAAAGGCACGCCTCGAGTTGGCAAATCTTTTGCAAAATACGAGTAGTTACTAGTAATATTTATCTTTTTAGTGGATGACATTGTGTATTAGTGGATGAAGCTTCCTGTGTTGCTTAATACAGGAAAATGTTTCACACCAGATTTAATTTCAAGTTTCTTTTACTTATTTATTTATTTAGTCATTAATGTACACTGTAAACATATGCTATAGATGTCACATTATAAAAACTGGTGTAGAGGCACTACTTATTCCACATTGAAATTTCTTTCAGCAGCCCTGTTAGAGAAGAATTTGTATGATAAACAGATTACGTTAATATTTTAAAATAAATACTTTTATAATAACAGTAAATAAATAGGCAATATACAAACATAGACAAAAAAATATATTAATAAAATGGTTACATAAATAATATAGTTCAACTTTCGGTTTAAGTTTGACTTAAATAATATTCATATACTCATTTTTATGTTGCTTTGCTTAATTAAAATATTTAAATCATAACATAATACATAATGAAGATATGAAAATAAGCTACTTATACTGTTTTTGCTTTTTACATATTAAAAAAATAAGATTTATAGAATATAAAATACATCCTATAATCCAGTGGAGAGATGAAGACTGACGATGTTAATGGTACCTGCCGAGAAAATAAGTTGAGTGGGGAGATATTACAGCAGTTATAAAGAAATTGTACTTTATAGAATAAATTATTTTATTAAAAATGTCCTCTAATCTTAGAATTCACGAAAGTTGTTACTGGAAGTGTAATTAACTTGTTTGCTCTAACTTCAATGATTTCATTCTCATAAAGTTAAGTAGTTCAGAACAATTGATATAATTGTTATCAGCGTCTATCAATGGTCAATACAGAGGTGGTTCAGGATTGTTACATATTTATTCCTCATCATCATCATCATCATTATCAGCCCGTATCGGTCCATTGCTGGACCTAGGCCTCTTACAATGAACGTCAAGACGGCTGATCACCTGTTACTCGCAGCCATCCTGCACCAACTACTGCATGAAAATCGTCTTCCCAACCGGTGAACGGTCGACCAACATTTCGTCTTCCTAAACGTGGCCTCCACTCCAGAGCCTTACTGGCCCATCTGCCATCTGATCTTCCGAGTGTGAATCATATATAACAATCTTCAATCTTCTACGTACATATCTTTTCAAATCTTTATTTAAAGGCATGAAATAAAAATAATTAATTTACATCATAACGATTAATTCAGCCTTTAATATTCTGAAAAAATTATTACGAACTTAACTCTAAGTCCCTTATATATAACGAGTGGATAACAAAACTTAAGAATCTGTCACTATATTCTAATTTAAAATCAGAACTTACAGTATTATATATAAAAAGAAAAATTCAGCTTTATTACATTTAGTGTTCACCATAAATTATTGTATTCCATAAGAATATAATATAAGTCTTTATATCAGTTGCCTGTTGTACAGTTAGAGTTGGTCATGTTACCCATTAGCAAAAGAAAATTATTCGGTGCAATGTGATTGGAACGAATGCGAAAACAGAGCATTAAAACTCTTTTGCTTATTTCGTATCCGAGGACCAGGGTACCTTGGGTGGTTTATTAATAATGGTCCTATACCAAATACCACATTTCTTTGAAATTTGTTGAAAGTATTTATCCCATTCCTCACAAAAAGAAAATTAATAGAGCCTACAAAGTCATTAAAACAAGAATTTATATTGATGAAGGTGCCCTCGGTTTGTGCTGCCAAAGCCTTATCATTGCCAACAGTGCCAACATGTAGTGGGACCCATTGCAGTCATACGTTAACCCCATTATGAATTAATTCGTAAATACATTTAATGAAGAACAATGAAATCAGGTGAAGCAAGCCACTTATAGAGTCAGTTACAATAAGGCTCTGCTGGTAAGTAGTGCTTCTTATATAAGCCAGTGCTCCAAGTATGCATATAGTTCAATGCTTATAATCGTAAGGTTATCGTTATCTTTACGAAATTGAGATTTTATTTTAGACACAAACCAAAGATTTTGAACCGTCCGTTTGTATAACAGACAGATGACAGATTAAGTTGGAATAAACGTATTAATGAAACATATCACAAATGTTCCATGTACATTAATGTATTATGTTGTGTTTGTATTATAAGTTGTGTTATAAGTTTGGTGTTTTGGTTATAAATTATGGAAATAATATATAAGCCTGATTAGAAGCAGGATGGATTACGGTTCTACTGTTTTTGCTAATGTCAGTTCAAACACACTTAGAAAACGAGAACTTGTTGGAATTTTGTGGACGTTTTATTAAATCTAATCCTTTTTATGTGTTTTTGCTAATGTCAGTCCAAACACACTCAAAAAACGAGAACTTATTCAAGAGGTTGGAATTTTGTGGACGTTTTATTAAATCTAATCCTTTTTATGTTTTAGAAAATGTGTTGTGTATGCCTTAAAAATTAGAAGGAAATATCTGTCTGATAATATTTTTTTTGAAAGTTTTTTCGAGGCGTAATGATTATTTATTTCAAATGTTACATATTTAGTACTATAACATGTCTAGTACTTAACATATTTATTATTACACAAATCCGTGTGGATTTACTAAGCATAAGACTTAAGCGGATTATATTCTTATTATATCGAGGATTATATCAATTTTCAGTACATTCCTGTAGACCTCTGTACTCCAGTCCTGTAATGGGATTCCTTTATATTTTACCGGCATTATACTGCGCACGTTTCACATTCTAACGTTATTAATACTCTATTTGGGTGCGGAAAGGACCATAAAGTGACACAAATGAAAGGATATATTTCTTTTCATACACTTAATGTCTTTTTAAATAATTCTCTCTTTTATAAAGTAGGGGGCAAACGAGAAATCGGAGCATTCTTTCCACTACTGACGCCCATGAATATCCGCATAATTAGCATGCATATGCGTTGCCCTCCTTCCCTCCTCCTCTTTTTGAATTGGCCAAATCTATACATAATTGAAAAATTATGTTTATGTTGAATAGTCCACTATCTAGGTAGACTATGTGCTATAAGCCATGACGCTACGTCTAAATGGTGCTAGTTAATAGTATTTCTATCGGTGAAATTTTTGGTTGGATCTGAAAGTGCCTAGAATTTGCCTATATTTTAAAATAAAATCAGGTGTTCTCTTCACCTGTTCTCCATGTTTGTGTAATCAATTATCAGAAAAAAAAAACTGACTGAAAATAATTCGTCTCTTTTGGTTCCCTGTTTATTTGCAAATTTTAAAAATTACTTACCTACTACCTACAACCTAGAAACATTGAATTTTTTAGATATTATTTCTCTTGTGACTGCAAGGAAGTCAATTTAAAAATATACACTACACTTACTTGATAAGGTAATTTTATATTATGACGGTTCCATTTGTGTAAATTATTCGTAGTTAACATTATTCTTACACGGAAATCTTCAGAATTGATTTGGATAAAATTTTGTACATATATAAATTACAGTTTCGATAACCAAAAAATGTAGTTTCATTTTATTCCGAAAAATAAAATTTTCCACTTGGGATTCATTCCCGCGTGGCACTGCTAGTATTAAGTAGCTTGGTTACTTTAAGATAGACCATCGTCTCGAACAAACCTAAATTTAGAAACTGACGGACCGTGACACGAATTTTCTTTGCTATCGTGCCCGAGAGAGCACTTTTATCAATCTTCTCTGAATGGAACCGTTTATACCCAGTAATAATCGTTACAGGGAAACATATTTTAATAGCTTACGGCCAAGATTAAAATTTGGTCGGGATATCATTTTTTTTTTTGAAGTAGAAGTCTAATCGTTGCCACGGTCGTTACATTACTATCAGAACGACGAGAGTCGAGGTAAGTACTTCGATTAAAATAGTATACGTTTAACTCCCGTTTATAGTATAGAAATATGAATACAAATCGGGATATCATTTCTTTTGAATTAAATGTTACAAACATCGTAGCATTAACATGCCCATCAATGTACTCACATAGTTTCTTAATCCATCCGCTAAGCCTGATTTATCACAAATCTCTCTTTACATAACCTGATTATTATTGCAACGAACATGCTTTCCACTTAACTACCTCGTGGTCTAGGGGAAAGAGTAATCAGCCCCAGACCGTGAGGTTCCGGGCTCGAGTCTAGTTGGCACGCCACCAAAAAGTGTTGTTAGTATTTTTACATTTCTGATAACAGTCCGAAATTGAGAAGCTGGCGTTATTTACAGCCCCTTGCCTCGAAGACGCGCGTTAACACGTCCATTTTGCGCCCGATTTATCTCCAGTCGTCGACTTCATTAATGGAATGTAGGGTGCGCTTGTCTCTGCGCGAAGACTTGTCCACTGTAATATGTTTCGCGCCATTGTCGCTAGTCTAGTATAGAGAAAGTAGTGAAGTAGTATAGGGATAGCTGGTGAAATTAGGCTGGCAGGATATTGTTATATTAGCATCCCCTAGACGAGAGCCAAGTGACGGCCATAGGGCACTATGAGTATTATATTAATGATAAACCAATATTGTCATATTTGTTACTATATCTTTGTTTAGTGTGTAATGAAAGTAATAACACAATATTCAATTCTAAACAAAAGAAAATCTTACGCGAATAGAAGTCTACAAAACACGTTCCAATTTTGCAATTTATGTTTCTTTAAATTTTGCTCTACGTGTGCGAAATGCACGATATTGGTTCAGGTATTTGTGTGTTTGCGTAAAATGATTTATCCTTCATGCTTTTCAAACATAGCAATTGTAGTCATGTTTTCCAAGTGCAAATTTATCTATTCAATCCTACGTTGAAATTTTATTTGCTAATATAAATGCTGCTTGTACCGGGTAAGTTTTATGTATTCTCTAGTGGATAAGAATGCCCGTTTAGAAATGAAGTTTACTTCATATTCAGTACGGAAATATATCTACCAAGGTTATATGTTATGGTAGAAGTGGCAAAATGAAAACATAAATATACACATTAGAAAACACTAATAGATATAATATGCATAGAGCTACAAAGTAGTACGAATATTCGGGACACGATTATAAACAAGAAGAAAACGAATGGTAAACATAAGGAATATTTACTCATGTGCAAAAAAGGTTATTTGTTGGACGTCAAAGTATACGTTTACCAGACAAAGTCTAAAAGTTGTAGATCATTCATTTATAATAATTATTTAATATCTTTATACATTTTTAATAGAAGTCACGTTTTCCGGGATATTACGTCAGGGATTTAAAGAGTTAAAATGTACCTATTTTTTATTTATATACATGACACGCTTTGCATAATCAGCTGTAAGGGGCTCTTCTCGTATCAATATAACATTCAATCTCGAACTTGACTGGCCTACAAATTTAGAATTAAAAGTAAAAAAATGGCTTTTCATTTTTTTAAATGTTTAATCTGGTATACCAAGCAGAGATAAATCACATACTTTTTTTAAGTAATTAATTCAATCGTTGTATAGCATTTGATGGCGTAACAATCATATTTATAGTTATATTGTTAGTTATAATATTAAGTATTACAATTATTACTTGCAAACTTGAATATCGCTATGGACGGCATCCAACAACAACGACACATCTTCATGGTAGTTCTCTGATGGGTAAGAGGGCGCGATGGCAGAGATGGCCGTAGCTGGAATGCAGTTAATGTGCATTATTATTATATGTATAAAAGATTATATCATTTGTTAATAGCGTTCTTATTTTATAGATAATTTCTGATTGGATATGTCGTATATTGCCAGTTTTGGCTACACTTTAAATAAACATAAAAGCAATTAAAAACTTGTTGTCGGTAGATCCATTCAGCGATATCTATTCAGTAGCGATGAACGGTCCATCCAACGGTTCAATTAAGAATTTGCCCCTAACTGAGTTGTAGCACTTCATTCTTTTGAATTGAGTAAGAGAAATTTACTGATTCCGTACGGTTGGCGTCACGGAGGCGTCATTATAACTTTTCACCGACTTCAAAAACCGATCATATTTATAATTCAACCTTTTTGTTTTTTTTTGTATGTCTGTTACGCAGTAACGTCGTCAATTGTACACAATTGACGACGTTACTGCGTAACAGATATATTATATATGAATCGATTTTTAAATATTTTTTGTAGGATGTTTATGCTCTTGGAATGATCCTATCGTCACTCAAATCATGATCTGAGCGGATGTTGGAGAAATCGAGGGTTATCCCGACATTTTATATGGTTTCACGTATTTTTACTGTATCTTTCTAAAGTAGTTTGTACATCTTCAATTGATTGTCATTGTCACATGCCACTGTGACTGGCCAAATGATGGAACGTTTCTGTACTTAAAGGTTAGGGCTTGTGGCCATGTACTGTAAACTGTCAAAACTGTCCCTTTTGTTTGAAAGGATGTAATGTTTGGTCTAGTCGTCACTGAGTCTGATAACTGCCCCACCATGGTCCAAGCCTTGCCGTGGCGGTGTGTCTTAGTAGCCTGGGGTGAACCCGGACACATTGGGTGTAGCCAATTTAACTGAGGAGGTGGGTGCTATTTGTACACCTCCTGTAGGAGGAGTTAACTAAAGAGCTGGAAGAGGAGCCGCTCCTTGTGCTCCTTTTATAAGAAGAGGGGACAAAAGAGAAAAAGGAGGCGGCGTTTTTGCACACAGGGCAAGGGGCGAGGGTGGTCACCTCACCACATTACACTTTCCCAACGTTGATCAGGTTATCCTGTGGTACTAGACAGCTCCATATGTGGAGGTGGCGTCGGTCCCTTAGGGGTATAACTAGGCGTCGATGTGCCCTCATGACTTT
>JAFELO010001554.1:96379-147533 GCA_017140195.1 Eumaeus atala
TGGATTATAGTTATAAGAAAATCATTCGACTTCATTGTTTAAAACCACATTCTATTCATAAATTAGTATACTTCGGTGGTTGTAAACTTTTCAATAACAATAAATACAACGACCTTATTAGGATTAGGTGAAGCCTCACTACAAATATTTGTGAGTACCTTATTATAAGTAGTACGTATTTGCAAAGATGCTAATTGGTACTTTAGTAAGTTTTTGGCACTCGTAACTTTTAAACAATGAGTTTAGGTCACCTACTCACGTGTTCTCGTTGCTGATTTCTATTGTGTTTTTTTTTTAATAAAAAACAGAGGACGAATAGCAGTTATAATATAGTCACTGTGTATAAAAAATGTGTTTAGAATTTATGGTCCTTGCATTTGCATGCACAGACTATATGTAACATGAGAAGGAGTATCGCTCATGGTTTAGTATTCAGTGCCATTCGATGGTCGATCGCCACGTGTTCAACATAAACTTCGTACGTCCGCGCGCTCAGCGGTATCCGTCAATGCATTACTGAACGTGAAACAGAATGAGACGTCCGACACGTCTATACTAATTTTGTAAAGTTGAAGGGTTAGTTTGTTTGATTAAACACGATCCCCCGCCCATGGTTCAAACCTTGTCGTGGCGGCGGGGTTCAGTAGCCTCGGGTGATCCGAGACACCTTGGGCGAAGCCAATTGAACCGAGGAGATGGATGCTCTTTGTACCTCTCCTGTAGGAAGAGGGGGATAAAGAGCAGGGGATAGAGGCGCTCTTTGTATCCCGCTTAGAAGGAGAAGGGACAAAAGAGCAAAAAAATGAGGCGGCGCTATTGCGCACGGGTCAAGAGGCGAGGATGGGAACCGCACCCCACTGCCTTGTCCCAAAGTAGATGTGGTTGTCCTGTTTTGTGGGACAACCCCATTTATGCAGGTGTAGTTTGTCCCTTTGGGGACTGCCTAGCCGTCGAGGTGCCCTAATGATTTGTTGTTCCGGGGCACCTCACCAATGGCGGCAATGATGGCACACGCGGTGGTTTTTGTGGGCGTTCGACACTATAATGTGCCGCGAGACCCACATACCAATGGACCCCACCAAGGGCCATTGAAGGCATGTAATGCGTTTCACCGCATATAAAAAAAGATCTGATCCGATTTTGAAAAAAATACGAGTGTGCTATAGACCACGCGACAGATGTAAAACTATGAAAAAAATAAAGAACGAAAATGTGTGCTCGTACTTTTCTCTTACCCCTACGTAATAACTTATAAGTAATATTTGAATTGTAACTTTGTCCCTTTCTATCTTCACTAACCTATATTTCCCTCTCAACTTCCGTTAGTTTCATTTTCGTAACGCTCTTGCCATGCATTCACCAGAGTACTTCACAATTGTGCCTTAAGCAGTTTTACTTCAAATTATTCCTTCTTAAGTTAATCTTCTGTTAGGTGATCGATTAACAGTTAAGTTTACAGGCTCTATACTATCCCCTTCGAACGGGGTTACGTTTAACTACTCCTAAAAGCGAAAACAAATGACATACTAATTTGCTTTGTTCCAGGTCAAAGTGAAGTGAAAGATATCAAGCAATACAATACTATGACCTAAACTATAAAGAGTGACTCTCATAATGGCGTGTCCGTTCCGCCGCGCCTCATCACACCTCCAGTTCGCTAACGGTGGGCCCAGCGGGAGGACTGTCGAGCTTAGATCCCGACAGTCATCGGTGCACTTTGCCGGTACGGACGAGGAGGAGGCCGAGAGCAACACCTTGACGCTGAAGCAGCTGAGCGAGGCGCTCAAACTCCTTACCGCGCCATCGGTAAGTACATCCTTTGAAGACGTGGCGAAATTTCGAACAATTTAAGGCAAAGGGACATTAATCTATATTTCTTGCAATTAGAAAAATTAAAGGAGTAATATAATTATTCCACTTTTGTAAGCTCACCTTTATTATGGTACAGCCGTTGCCGTTTTGACGATTATAATTATGAAGCAATCCAAACGTCACGTCGGGATTATAAAACACAATTTTTCATTTTTTACAATATCGATTCCATTATTTCGGATGAAAATACTTAATTAAAAGCCGTTATACGAGTTTTATTACAATGCCATTCGAAATCACAACAGCCTTTTTCATGATATATTTTTTCGATTTTTTTAAGATTATATAAATAGTTAATAAGTTAGCTGTTTATATCTATATTACAATAAGGAGATTGTCAGCATCGTGGTTTAGTGATTAACATATTCAATCACTGACGTGAGATCCCGGGTTTGAGCCCCGGGTCGGACCAAACGATTTTCGGGATTCTTTAATTTCTAATGACAGCACCCACCCCGACGAACACGCACCCCCGTGCCCTGGAGAGCACGTTAAGCCGTCGGTACTGCGTCTGATTTGTATCCGGCCGTGTCGGACTGTTGTCCAATCGGAATATGAGAATGAGGGAGTAGAGAGTGCACTTGTGCCTGCGCACACATTTGTGCACTATAGTATGTCCTGCACAGTTAGCTATGAGATGGCCTCTGTAGCCGACATCCGGCTAGGACGACATTCTTATTATTATTATTAAAAGAAAGGGAAAGAATATTGAGACCTCGACAGTTCTACTTTTGTAGGTTTCAGTAATTGTATGAGATGACACAGAAAATTATTGGACGCTCCTATGAAGACCCCAATGAATAAATTTACATAAAATCTTTTTTAACATTTTCATTTGCTTTTGAAATACGATACTCTTCAATTTCAAATAAAGCCGTACAGTTTTCAATTTAAAAGGGGATATCTTAAATGTCATGTCATGTCAGTATCAAAATAAAATTTCATGAGAAAAAGAAAAGTATGATGTTACTTAAGCAAAAAAAAAAAAAAATTAATAACGAAAAAAGACGAACGACTGATCGGCTTAAACTGAGATTTTATAATCTTGAATTTTATTAATATAAATTAGTTTTGGTTCATAGAGTATTTTCTTATCGCTTGGGTTCGGTTCGTTTTAATAATATATAGATTTATTTATTTACTCAAGTGCTATTATAAAAACAAAAAGATAATATAAATTAATTTTATACGATTTGTTTGTTTATTATTCGTGGATTGTTTTCCCATTTTGGAGCCAACACATGTACAACATTTTGCGATATTAAAATTTATTGAGGTGATAAGGTGAATAGGAACGCTGTGATTGCATTGCACAATGTAGGTATGGAGCCACATTCAATTTTTGTACCTCTCCGTACACTTGGTATTCATCAAATGTTTGTGAATAGGTACAGAAAGAATTCCTCTGTTTGTCATAGAGAAAGAGCTTGCCGTCCACATAGCGTTCGTACGAAAAGCGTGTGACGTGTGTTTTAAGATATGTCTTAGGACTTGCAGCCTATAAGAGGCACACTGATCATTTTCACTCAATGATAAATTAAAGATGAATAAGGCGGTAAAGTCGGAAAAAGTACTGAAGTGGTACGAAAAGAGAGGTAAAACAAAAAAATTTGTTTACGGTCATCCGTAAACAAATTTTTTTGTTGATGATCTTTTTTACAATTGAGTAACATTTCAATAAACAAAATTACCGTATTTATGCGCTGAGCTCTAAATTAGCCGACCGAGCAACGTCGGCATTATTCCACAGTTTGGTGTATCCCCAGTTTGTTTCGTAGCTAACACCCCATGGTGTTAGCTATGAAAGAGAGACTGAGCCACATTTCTGAGAAAAAGGTATCAAAACATCGGCACAAGTGTATCAAGATACAATTCTTGAGATAGTAGTTACGCCCCTTAATAGGACCATGTTCAATAATCAAGTATGGTCCATCCAGCAAGACTCGGGACCAAATCATACAGCTCGATCCACCCAATCTTGGTTAAGACGAACTTTCCGGACTTGATCAGAGCTGAGGACTACCCTGCATCTAGTCCCCACATTAATCCACTGCATTGTGATTTATGATCAGCTATAGAGAGTACAGCTTGCTTTAAACGCCATGATAGTTTGGAGTCCCTAAAACAATCCACACCCATAGTGCGTGCTTCTATTGATAACTGACCGCAACGTTTAAAGGACTGTAATGGAGAAATGAAAAGTAGCAATCGAATCATTTTGACGCTTACAGAAGCACATAGATTTCTACAACATTGTCATGCTGATGCGTTACCCATATTTCCTCCTCCTCCCAGCGAATGGGCCACAGGCTACTCACAATGCACAACACTCACTTTATTAAGTTTATTCTATAGAGAAATGGTAAATCTAAGTAGCTGTTTTACATCCTACGCTGTAATGGAATGGAATACATGTGTCGATCACAGCGTTTTCTTATATTTCCTTTTACTTCCGGAATTATACAATCTTGTCCTTGTATTTTCTTATCTCTGCTAAAAAAATATCTTTGAACATCAGCCAAGTTTTTTGTTCGGGAGAATCTAAGCAGTATTTTCTATTGCTACGTAACATTTACTTACACAATAAAACAAACTGTATGTTGAAAATTTCTATGGCATAGAGGTTGTCTATTGAGATAATTATTTTAGCCTGGCAATTATTCTTATACTTATTTTACAGTAAGAAATATATCGTTATTCATAACTTGAAACGGATTATGCTCTTATTTGTCATGGCGCGATATAGTTTTCACTTTTGTAGGTAAATAAGCAACATACACTAATGTTTGCAAATTGGACCAGTAGTTCCTTTTTTTTTTGTTGACGCGGGAAAACGCATTTACGCGTCTCCACCGGCCCTAGGTGGGGTCCAGTGGTGTGTGGGGCTCGCGGCACATGATAGTGCCGAATACCCACAAGAACCACCGCGAGTGCCATCAGTGCTGACTGACGATCAGGGCACCTCGACGGTTAGTCAGGCCCCTAAGGGACCAACTCCACCTCCACAGATGGGGTTGCCCAGCACTACATGACAACCCCACCTACTTTGGGACAGTGCAATGAGGTCAGGTTCCCATCCTCGCCCCTTGCCCCGTGCGCAAAAGCGCTACCTCATGTTGCTCTTAGGTCCCCTCTTCTTATAAGAGGGGTACCAAGGGCGATTCCTCCTCCTGATCTTTAAGCACCCTCTTCCTATACCATGGGTGTGAAGATCCCCCTCGGTTCAATTGGCTTTGCCAGGGTTTACCCCAGGCCACTAAGCCCCACCGCCACACCAAGGCTTGAATCACGGTGGGGGACCAGCAGTTCCTGAGATTAGTGTATTCAACAAAATAATCTCTTCAGCTTTATAAAATTAACAGCAGCGTCCCGCGACTTAACCCACGTAACACCGGTTCTATTGGTTGTAGCGTCATGAGATATGGCATATAAACTTTGTAATGAAATTCGATTTGTTGTGCCAAAGTTTAGCGCTTTTAAATCAATAAGGAAACGTGTGTGTGTGTGCGTGCGTGCGTGCGTGCGTGCGTGCGTGCGTGCGTGCGTGTGTGCGTGCGTGCTTATATACAGTATAGCAAGAGATAAACTAAAATGTTGACTATATCTAATTTAAGGGAGTCTGCTTTTCAAAGTTTAATCTCATAACTTTTCGCTAAGTCGCCAAAAGAAGTATAAGTTCGAGAAACTTACAGCAATTATATAGGCTATATATAGCTCCGATCATTATGATGTTGATGTTCTGATGATGATGATGACGAAAATGACAACGATGATGATGATGTAATAAGCGAAGCAATAAAAGTGACCACCCATAAATATAACAATAGCGTCAATTATATCGTTAATCTTATTACTGTCCTGCATTTATTTGTTTTATTAGTCGTTATATCTTTTGCTGGATATAACGACTAATAAAACAAATAAATGCAGCTGGAATAATTAAACTTTGATGTATTGTACATGTACATTTGATATTCCGCTCGTTTTGTTACAAAATTGGCGCCAGAAGGTAAAATAAATCAAATTTATCCTGTTGTATGTGAAAGATCTGGAATTTCGTACGTGGCATACCACACGACCACATTTACTGACAAATTATACGGTTGCAAAGCACTTATTCTTCCCCCAGTATATTATACGATAGTCAAGGACTAAGAAGAGATAAGCTTTACTGTTTTAAAGAGGCTATCTATCAAACGGAACTTGTGTAAACTTGAATTAGGGCTGTTAAAGAAAATGTCGCAACATTTCGTGAACCCCAAAGTGTTCCGTTGACAGTCTTCATCTATACACCTAGACAAAGTTGTGTCATGTTAATACTAAGTATTAATTGAACTCCGCGATTTTATTTGCGGAATGTCTACCAAAAGGAATAGAATTATTTTTTCGAGATAAGAGTATTTCTGTTATAATTCTATAATTGTCAGGTGTAGTGCCATGCTGCATCGTAAACGAGGCAGGGACGACCGGTGAGGCTATATACTTCGAGATCCGATGATATTCTTGTCACGACCACGCTCTTACGTTTCATGCTATTTGTAAGTTTCCGGACGCCCATTTCAGGGATGGAAGGAAAGCGGAGCAACACATGTGCATAACAAATACGCGGATAACTACTCCGCAACACATGAACAGTCATCGAGAGTCACAACATGGCATCGATAGTCAGCAAAAAAAAAAATGAACGCGTTCAAGAGTTTTTGTGTGAAATAAAGTACATACAGACTTTTCTAATTTATAGAATGAGTAAGGTAAAGAGCGTCTGTTTTAGATTATTAGAATACTTTGCCGAGATTCATGTCGGGTGTGGCAATGTTATGCTAATGTCGTGTGTGATAATATTGTGACAATGTAACGTGTGGCATTATTTTCTTTACGCAGGGAAAGTGATTTTATGCAAAATTCAACCGAACCTGGGTGAGCCGGAAATGTGTGTCGATCTCAGCGAGACAAGCGTGCCACAACCGATTAAAAGCCACTGCGACAGCCTCCGGCCACTCTGACGTGGTGGCCCGGATCTATCAGTGATAGGACACCCCAGCGACTGGCCGGCCCCATGTGGGACCGGTCTTCTCCACAAAAGGGGGCCGCTCCGGCTATTAGAGCGTCCCCAACATCGTCATAGCCTTACGGGCTCAGGTGCCCATCCTCGTACCCCAGCTATGATTTTTCTCCGCTAGAAATCGCTGTAGCCCCTCCTGCAAGCTCCTACCCGATATTTGCCAGCCGCTTCTTATCGGATACGATCCGCTGCCTCCTTGCAGGATATCGCGTTCTCACAAAAGGAGACCACCACCATCCAGGATTCATCACTCTGGAGCACTGAATGGACGATGCTGGCTAGTGAGAGGAGGCCCTTTAGAGCACGACCTGTAGTTCATAACGCTGCCGAGGCCACGCAGGGTACCTCTAGGGTACGCCAGGCCATGTCATCCGCTGTACCACAAGAGTGGCAGATGGGATTGGGCTCTCTGAGTCTCCTCCGACACAGGTACTCACCGAAGCAGCCATGTCCGGTAAGTATCTGTGTCACGCGGAAGGTGAAAGGCTTCCGCTTACGACACATCCAACGACCTAGGACTGAGCTCAGTGCACTAGCAGTACGTATACCATAGCCAAGTTGCGCCAGATTCTCATCCTACCTCCGCAACAGGGCTTCTTGACCTCGCTGACGGACACGGTGTATATCTTCTAGTGATTCACGCTCTCTCAGTTCTCTTATTTGCTAGGAAGTAGTGAACTTCTTGGCTATGTGTTATTTTGATACATAAGCTGCAACAATCCTATGTTTCAACAAAACATGTTTTGTAGCTTTTGCGTGATTGACTAACAAATACCAACTATTAGTCAATGTTATGCCCTCAAAGTAAAGAGGAAGGAAGGAGGGCAGACACAACACGATTATGCAGATGACTATGGGTGTTAGTAGTCATCAAAAGGCCTTCTCGAATTAAAAAAATAAAATGATGACGTAACTAATGTTTAGACGTACGAAAACCCTATTTATATACGTATTTACTATATTAATTTAACCCGTTACATATAATTATTGTGAGACTGACACTAATTCGTCTATGTCTACGTAACGTAAACAGCGTATTTTGTAACAAAGTTAACTTGTCAGTTATAATTCCGTCTGTATTCGTAACTCACATCAACACCATCTCAACGTGGGACGTTCTTGTTTATAAAGCAATCCATCATTTATTCGGTCGACATATTTCAAAACAGACTCAAATGCTAAGCGTTATGTTCACGATGCTACCTTGAGCATATTTTTAGAATTTCACTTGAGACATCATACGCAGGATTAAGGAGAAGCATGAAAGAGTAATATACGCTTTTTACTCGGTAAAACGGTATGTTGAAATGAAATACACTTGGTTAATTTTGTAAAAATAAATTACTTTTCATTTTTAAATAATATATTCATATAATTCCTTATTTCATTTAGCATATATTTTGTTTTGTAAATATGCTGTAATAATATCTGTATACTTATCAAACCACGTTAGCCTAGTAGTCACGTGGTACTTACCAAGTCCTTAGGGTACTTACCCTAAGGACTTGTGTTACATGTACTACGCAACGGCATTATATTTAATCTTATTTATTTAACTTAATTTGAGCTTTTTATATGTATTTATATGTTTGTTATAGAAACAGATGTTTGTTACAACAACAACATGAAGACCCATGACCTAGAACCTAGAACCCGCGAACTATGACGTAACACGCGGAATTTAATATTTTACTGGCACTCGCGTGAGATCAAGATACGTGAAAATTCGTCAACCGTTTGTAGGAGGTAACATACGAGTAGAAATATATATGCATATCTACATACATACATACCAACTCTCGAAAAATATTACCATCCTCCTTACGTAGTCGGGTACGCCGCACCAGTCTTGAAACAGTACTAAAGACAGATAGATGTACAGATGTATCATATATAGATGGTACAAATAGAACCTAAGACCGCAAACCTTACAAGGGTTCAGCTGTTTCTTTTGAGCTACGGAACCAAGAAATATGAAACATTCTTATATACCCATTTAAGCTTATATTACACACAGCCCGGGATAAATTGGCCTATGTATTACGACAGCGACAAATTGCCCCTGGGAAAATTGATTTACACAATCAATTAATTGGCGTAATTAAATTGTACTGGGGAATGCCTTTGTGTATATTCCTATATAATAACATTAAACGTGCATCACATTCACACATGTATTAATAAATGTATTATATATTGGATGAATATATTTGCTCAAGGGTGAACAATATATCAAACCGACAATTGAGAAATCAAGAGATGACTTGCCCTTTGAACAAGTCGATCTATTACAAAAGGGAGGCCTCTTTGTGTGCTTGAATCATCAACAGAAAGCTTACAGTAATGAAGCAGAACAAGGAAATTCTTACACGCATATTGTAATATTTTTTGTATACTATTGCTCTTTACTATAGTGACACCATTTTGTATATGAAAGACTGTCGCACGTTTTGATAGATATGTCGTAATCGTATTGTACAAATAGCCGTATTAAATTACGACTAGCCATTTTCAAAAGCTGGGCCGTTTGGTGTAGTGGTGAGCCGTCGATTAACCGCAGTGACTCGAGACGTTCTTCAATATGGCGTCCGACGCTAAGCCTCATTTTTTTATGGCGCTACACGTTATTCAATAAAGCTAGACTTATTAAAAGAAAAATAAATAATAGGAGGGAGGTGAAAAGGAAGGCAACGCATCGGCATTGCAATTATGTGGATATCTATGGACGTAGGTAGTCGTAAAAATGGCTCCGATGTCTTGTTTGACCCTATACTATAAAATATATAGAAATTGAAAATGAAATAAAAACAGCACTTACAATTGGGCAGTCTCTGGTTAAATACACATGGCAACTATTTGCTCTAGTGAAATTCCTTCAATATTTGGGTATTGCAATCACAGCATCTATCCGTGAACCCAAGCAGCTTTTATGGAAATAGTTGGAATTCCTATTGAAACACAAAAATGGAACAACATTGCGGGAAATTCACGTTTGCAAAACCTCAATAGAGAGGGAATAATATTGAACAAAAGTTATAAATATCTTTTTATGTGATAATTTTTGCTTTTGTCAATGATTTTTTTCACAAGTTATAAAAAGGCTGCAGCCACCACTTGTGACCCTTTGATAAAATCATTGCAGGGATCGAGGGAAATGCTAAAGCTGTCTTGGGGCCCTCAATGAAATTAATCTAAGAAGAGAAGGAGTAGGAAGTGGTTCCAGATTCCCTCCTCAAACAAGGGAAGGTAAACATGAAGAGAGTGTAAAATTGTAATGACTTATACAACCTAAAAAAGAGATGGCAGCCTGTCTAAGCCCAGCAGCTATGTACCATGTAAATATCATTGTATGCCCCAGTGTGTGCTCACGTGGACCACCCGCTTTAATTAGATAAGCAATTAGTTACTATCGGGGGATTATGGAACTAACATAAGTCAGCAGCTGAGTATTATGATGAAATAGCGCTAATGTATAAGTAAAAGCCCAGAGAATGAAATCCAATCACATTTATAAAGCAAAACCTGTACTTGTATATGTAAAAAAACTAAACCCATATATTAGAATGACGATTTGTTGCCACGACACGTAAACAATTTTACACGAGTCCATTGTGTGCGTGGTGGTGTATGTATCGTTGTTTCTTTCTATGATAATATTGTTTGTATATATAGAATAGGGGACATAACTACTAGATCGAATTTAATAATTCTTTCAACATTACAATTCTACATTACTCGTGATGAACATAGACCGCATAATATTTTCTAAAACGACATAGATTATTACGAAAACTTTGCTGATGTGTGATAAAAAGTCAAAGTAAAGCTCTATAGCTGAAGACATTGTTGACAACTAACTTTAGCGGCAGACGTTATGAATTTGCCATCACGGGATGTAACGCGTGATGCTTACGTGTTTGATATTCTTGTATTTTTGTAAATCAATGAATTTTTGCATTATTTTGAGCAACATCTGTGCGAAGCCGGATCGTACTGCTAGCATAGTATACAGGGCAACGAGAAATTGAAGCTTTTGACGAATACCGACGCTCAAATATTACCATAGATGCGCGTTACTGGCACGCCGAAGCGTTGCCTTTCCCCCTCCGAAACGCTGTCGCATAGCTGTCACTTTACAGTGGAGTTATGTGAGCGAGAGGTAACTCCCCAGTCGTGCCCAATTGAACTGCAATGTTCATGGCACTACGTTTTACTATATACATTTAATTAAAATATCAGTTTTCTTATCACACGAAATTAAAATATTAACTTTCTGCTCACGTTGTTCATTATTACAACTACTAAATTTGAAATTCCTCAATTAGAAAAAAAGGTTGACGTAACACATTAACATTCAGATGATATTCAGCACTATTCAAACGAAGAATTGATATTTATTGTCTATCCAAATAATAATTAAATAGAGCAAAGTAATAAAAACATATCATCCAGTTACAATAAAAGAAAAAGTATCTCAAAATGAACGCCGGGAGTTGGACCGTTTACATGAAATAAAGTGGAAGATGATGAAATATTCATGAATGTGTGTTAACGCGTATTAGACTAAGTAATGAAATTAAGAATGAACCGTTTACTTTTCACTCAAAGGGAAAGGATATATTTTCGACACAAATACGTCGATACTTACTGCTAGCGACCGGTATAAAGCATCAATCTTATGAATAAAACGCAAATAAATTTCAGGTTAAAATGACATAATATTTATTCCTAGAATTTTAGAACACATCCGATTTATTCATTGTTACTGAGTAAAGAGTGAAGGATGCATATTTATTGCTATATTGTACCAGGATCCGATCATCGCAACTAGGAAATATAAGTATAAACGTAATTGGATGGAAATGAAGTTCTGTTTAAGGCACTTTTTAAATTTTTAAATTGTCTGTTGATTGCCCAACGGAAGGGGATAAAGAACGCCATTTTATTATTTGAATCTGATGTTTATTAGTGTTATTTGTCAATTATCAACATAAAAAGAGTTATTTTAAGAACGGTTAAATTCTTGTGAAAAACTTATTATATTACGTGTAGATCAATGGATTACGTCAATATAATTTACACTGGAAGAGGTAGCGTCGTGTTGTATTGTTGCCGAATTGGACGGGACAGATAGGGGATATTCCTCTAGCTCCCAAGATATTTAAATTAAAATGATGGCCATATTTCGCGTTTCGTGCGGTTTGTTAGTACCCGGGAAATGTCCGGATCTAAACTTTCTAATAATAGACATGATTAATCGTTTCTCTTCCTATGCTGTAAAAAATCATAGCCGGATAAACTAAAACCCTGTAATCCACAAAAGGAGGATGCATTACTAAATACGAGGACGATGAGTTGCATTGTTAATCAGTAATCAATCAACGCAAACAACTTACAATGACAAAAACTCCACAAAGCCGTGGGTAATGAATGTTGTCCATTAGTCATTCGATATACACCAGATATATATTTCTCTCCCTCATCCAAACACTGGCGTCCTTCGTAACCCAATCCGATGGGCTGATCACTTAAGATATCTGGTTACCGCTAAAATTGCTGTAAAAATATATTTACGCTTTATTTGCGCTGTTTTTGTGATAACAGGAATAAATTGTGGGTTTGTATTAAATCTTTATCAAAAATCTGCAGTGGCTAAGTTATAAATGATTTTAAATATATTTTTTAGCGCTTGCCCACTAAACTAGCACATTTGTCACTAAATGACTAAGGGTGGCAATAAGGAATCGTTTTGTAGCATATAATACGCGACCCTAAGTTCTGGATTGCCTAAAGCCTCGTATTCACTAGGCGACATTTAGGCGACATGTTGTGTGACATTATCATCATCATCATCCATAATCCACATTAGCTGTGATGGAGTAGTCTACAGTATTGTTAAGTGCCGCTTGTATAATCACGAATTCGATACGAAAATCTTTTTTCATGGTGGGTTCGATGGCGGTATTTATCACAAATTTAACGTACAATATGCTTGGTTATCAGTCTGCGAATGTGTAATGGATCATTCGAAAACTTTACTAGAATGGCATCAACCGATTTCGAAGAACGGAATAATAAACCGAATTAGAATTAAGTAAAAGAAGGAAATAAATTCCAAGAACCAAAACTTTATTGAGCGTTGAGCGTTCAGCAACAGTCAATGTGCGTAATACCTACATCGACTTGCTACCGAAGTCGTGTTACTCTAATGATGCGCGCGTTTTTTAGGGTTCCGTGGCCAAAAAGCAAAAATTGTATCAGCCCGATGGCTACGCATCCCGCCTTACTCAGTCGCCCGCTTCTTCCAGAGTGTTCTCACTCTCTCAAGCACTATTATCGGTCCGCGGTCTATACGTAGCTTGAGATGACAGATTATTCATTTTCATAGATGTACGTACGTACACATTCGTAGAAGTATCTATTTCTTTCATATAGTTTGTAAGTACCAAATACTTAACAAAGATTTGTTGTTGTTTGTATTAGCAAATTAAATTAAACCAAAAAAATATTTAGATAGGTCGGTCCTACTATAATCATGGTAAATCAAGTTTTATTGTTTTCTTATACCGACCCTTACGATATTATATCATTTGTTCCTGTCATATTTTATTTGCTGTTATAGAATATAAATGAAAGAGGAACCTGTTAATGACTAGTTTTTCTTAACAAGACAAACTTTTTTCGAGTTCCGTATCCAAAAGGTGAAAACGAAAAATGACTATATATATATGTATATATATATATATATATAAAATGTATTTCTTTACCATAAAACTACCATTACGGATTTTATCGCGGTTTTTTTTAGTTATTTAACTAGCTCGGCGTTTCAGAAATTTTGCAGCAAGCATGGTTTGAGACTCAGTCTCATGACAGATGATCAGATGCTCAGATTATGAGTACCCTAATAATTATAATTATTTAGTTGACCCGTTTAACACAAGCCTTAACTATTACATCCTGCTGCCTTGACGTGTCATGTTTAGTTTTTAATTAGATTCTTTGTCACTCCCAAGCAGAGGAAAGTACCCCAGCTATCTCCTCTATTGAAATTTGGATGTTTTTTATTTCAATAGCCTCACGGATCATCGTTGGAAGGAATCAGTGTTCTCTAGTGAGGATTTGCGCTTTATTAAATCTAATTTAAGTGCGGCGGCCAACTTCAACATGTTTACAGATTTGATACACAATATCACTGTCGTCACAATGTCAACGTCACTCGCCATGTCGCGCAACATTTTGTCCCCTAGTGTGGACTAGAAAAAACGTTCCAGACATGTCGCGCAACATTTTGGCCCCTAGTGAATGCGAGGCATAAATATTAGGATCTGAACAGTCAGTTTTCTGTCCAGATTGACGTTCTAGTTACTGATGATACATCTGACACCTTTTCTTCTCAATTCATATCATTCCCTGCACAGGATCTTAACATCTACGATGCAAGCACGATTATTGTGCAGACATTTGGTTCCGTCTTCGGCAGCGTGGACGACAGCAACTGAACTTAAGTTCACATGATCTCTTAACATCCAATATACCACAAAAAATTGTCACTGTCTGAAAAAACCCCAACAATATATTTTTCTATAGTCTTCGGAGAAAATTTGACGCCTATTAACATCCGAGCATATACACACTGCTTCATCGTATCCCCTATGGGTCACCGAAAACTCACAAACGACGAATTAGAGCATCAGTTGCGGCGGTATAATTTGAGTGAGAGGTGATTTACCACTCCCACTAGTTCTGTAGGCCTAATTCAGATGTAATATAACTAGCACTACCTCTTACTGTTAACAATATTAAAGTACAATTATTTTCTGTATATAACGAAACTCTATAAAACATCAATAAAACAACCTCCGATTGTTACTAAGCAACCGTTTCTATGGCTTCTATCAGAGTATAAAATGGCTTATAGAAAATTCGAAGCCCCGTATCAGAACATAATTCAGTTTCAACTACCAGCACAAGATAGATTTCTCTAGAAATAGGTCGCGTTCCATGTACGGCTTCATCGCCCATCGGCTTATTCATCTAATACTCGTATGCAGGATATTCGCAATAAAAGTATTCACAGTATTTACTGATCGTGCGCAAAGGAAGCCATTAAAATCCGTAAATATTATGGAAATGTTTATGGAAAGCGCGAAATTAGAAATAACATTAGTATATTACTGTAAATAGGTACATGTTAATGAGAGAGTGGATGTAATTTTATATTTACGATTTAGTATCTCAGAATAAAATAAATATAGGGCTTCTTTTAATATAGGGTTGCGTTTTTATCATTATGAAGACTAGGATAACATTACCAAAATGTGAAAAAATATCAAAGTAAATTTTGATTTAGTTGTGGAAGTTATTGACAACTAGCTGCCCCGACAGGCGTTGTTCTCTCCCAAATTTAATTTGGAGTCATTGTAAATATTACGCGGCTGAAATGAAATTCATTTGTGTAAATCAATGAATTTATGACTTCAGAATGCGGTAACAATAGAAGCATACATGCATGCATGAATACATACGAAATACATACACTCCTGGCGCAGTTTGGAGAAATAAATGAAGGAGCTAATTACAATAACTACAACGCCTTATATTTAACACTTAAGTTTCTTGACCATAATAACGATCAAGAAGAGAGAGAAATCCAAATAATTTTATTAATTTATGAGTTATTTTATATACAAACTACAAAATAAATATAATCATATAAGTACACAGTACCGCATATACTTATGTTTATGGAGGTACATACACGTTTGAATTCAGTTACTACAAATAACTGACTTCAAACGATTAAATACGTGGCAATATTGAAATCAGCGCTTCTTATTCAATCTGATTGTAATAAGTGAATTTTATTTGAAATTTGACTTAGATTGACCGCATATACACGTTTCCCACATTCATTTTCTTGTGTGCTAGTGCCAACGCTTGGTGTTTTCATCAGGAACGTACAGTCAGTACGGATGGTCATACAGCAGTAAACGCACGACGCCGCGACACCGAATAGAAATTTCCGAACGTGTACGCGGTTACAAACAAAATGTATGTAAGCGATGCGTTTCGCATAACGTCATTAGGTGTTTTTCAGGTGGGTCTTCCGAACGCGCGTACGAAGCGTTTTATAATGATTCCATGCATTGGCGTATTCAAATGCGGAAAATAAATTCGTAAATAAAATACGGAAAACGTGTATATGCAGCCAGCCTTAAAGACACTGTATCTAAGCTCATGATTGTATTAAAAGGAAAATTCTGTAGATTGCAGTTATTTTATCAAATATATTATACAGGTATTTCTTATTAAACCTACCTACCTTTCTAAACCTTCGGTTACTGCACCTTGAGGCATGTACTAAAAATTTTGTTACGTGATGCGCATCCTTAAACTGGAATGCTCCGGAAATGTAAAGTTCATTTTGTTTAGCACACTCTTTAAATATCCTTTGACCTTCGAATGATCTTATCTTTAACGTTTAATGTTCCTTTTTAAATTTTGAAGTTAATTTTATTACGCCCTTTGAAGGCCACGAGTTATGCAACAGAATTGGTCAACAAATATTTCCCTGAGCAGCCATTATAACTACTTCTAAATTTACAGGCAGACTAACAATATATGTGATATTTTTGGCATAAAATACTTTAAAGTAAGTTGACCTGGATGAACGGAACATAATGTAATAAAAAAAGATGAAAGTAATATTATTAAAAAAAAAAAACAAATTAAATGCCAGAAACATAGAGATCTTACAAAACATGTTATATGTTCTAATACGTTATGTTTACCGTAACGTATAGGTAAATCTAAGACATGTTTGTCAAACGCGTTTTTTATTCAACAAAAAGTCCTATACATATTATGGCTATCTAGTGTGTCATATGCTAACACCTTTCTGCTATTCTTTCCTCATAACAAAAATGATAGATAGATTAAGATCTCAGGAAACATTGAAGACGTTGGAGTTAAAATTCGTAGCAGTGTTATCACTGAGAACAAGTGAATGATGTTTCACAACAAACGCAATAAATGAAATGTCAGGCTTTCGTTATTTCGATGATTACAGACCGTTCTGCTTACCGTAACGTTGTCAGGTAAAATTTTAATTACTCCAACTTTATTCAACTACGTCAGAAGGAGAGTAATGTTTTTCTAGGGTTTGTGTGTACGCGTGCAGTTTATTTTGTTCACTCCTACTACCTGAACGGCTTCACGGATTGTATCGTTATATTCGCCTTGATAATTAGGTACATAAAAATAAAAGAAAATGGCAGATTTTGGGCTCAAATTCATGATGCTCATTTTTTCTTACCTTTTTATCAAGTCGTTTACTAAAATGTAAAGTTTGACGATTCCAAAAAATGTTGGTTTATGACTTGTAGTTTTGACTTATCAGAAACAAAAAGAAAATAATAAAAGAACAGTCTCAGGTCCTAAGTGAAAATAAAAAAAAAAACGAGGTCAGTTGACGGTCGCTTATATAATTGTACAGTTTATTATCAAGAATTATTTATCAAGAAGATTTTTGCCAAAATTTGTTAAGTCAAAAAGCCGACTGTCTGTTAAAGTTCTTTTTAATTTTTAAAAATTAGAATTCAATACTTAAGAAACAATATAAATCGCGCGGTATATAAAAACGAGTAAAATTACGTACGTACGTACCATTGTAACGTTGTGCTGCTATTATATTGCTTACGTCTTTTCATCTTTTGCTTTAAAATAAAGTACAATCGAAGGAGTAAATTCCAGTGGCGTGTCAGAGCTGACACACAGCTTATGTAATTGTATTTTCTCTTTGACCGCTAGCTGTGAGTAATGAGAGTGAATAAATTTATATTTTTACATTAATCATTATTGATGTGAAATGACATTGATAATATTGATATAAATAATATTGATGACTGCCTGTTGGTAACGTGGCGGTTGGTCCGCGTGTTACGCCAGAGGTCGCGGGTTCGAATCCCGCTTAGGTCATGGATGTTTATAGATGTATTATAGGTATATCTATAATGAAGAACTTTAATATATAAAATTTCTTAAATTTATAACAATCTTAAATATATTTCCTTTGTCTTGTACCTGTATCACAAGTCCTTACGGTGCTTGCCACAGGACTAGGATAGCGTGGTGTGATAAATCCACAGATATTATATTATAAATTTTTATCAATACTAATTGAAATCAATACTAAATGAATTAGTATTCAACATTATGTGTATTTAAAAAAATTGTTGGGTCAATTCAACTGGTTTTAGGCCGTAAAGGTCAGTCACAACTTTTACGGATGAATTGTTGCCAACAAGACAACGAACAAAAAACATTATTTCTTAAATTTAGACTTATGTTCCTGGTATAAGATGAAATATGTCGTGGACTTTGATATTGAAGAACCTGATTGGAGATGTCATTTTTTTTTTGCAGAATGAAAACCTACATGCAGCTGTTACATCACTCACCAAGAACCAGGCAGAGAATTACGACAAATATCATTGTTTGTAAGTTATAGTATTCACTATGTTATTACCTATGGTCAGCTGTAAATATATAATGATCGTATCATGTGGAGTTCGCTCTACCTACCCCATAAGGGAGCTGATAAATATGTATGTGTGTATCTATAAATTTAACAATTTCAAACTATCTCCGAAGATAAAGTTTTTAAATATGATCTGATGATATATTCTGTTAACATAGATCGGAAAATCGTGCATATTGCGCCAGAGGTCGCATATTCCAAACCTACTTAGGCTATGGATATTTATTTATGTATCATATGTATTTGTGCAGTTAATATATAGAATTAATATAAAAACAAAACATTGAAAATATTTCCGTTGTCTAGTACATGTTACACTAGTCCTTACGGACCTAATTAAAGGGCTAGGTGTGGTGTGATAAGTCCACAGATTATTATCATTTTTTATATTTACAATACGATGTCCGAAGGCATACAAACAATTTCACAAAATATATATGTGATACATGCATAAGTTAGAGTTTCCCACCATGTTCGGATGCGCTAGAGTTGATGACCCCTCTATGCAGATGGAGTGGATTCCATGTTAGGGTCTAGCTAGCCACCATAATGTCCTGTTGGTGTAGGTCCCGAGTACATCACCAGGTTGGCAGGTTTTTCCTTTACCTTTTTACTCGAAGGTTTTCGAATAAATCGCCGTGAGTTCCACACACCATCGGACCCCAGACAGGTGACACAAAAAGACATTATAAGAGTTGCATATAATGCGACCACATGGATTAAAGGCTATAATTGATGACTATGATATTAAAAACCTTAAGTGTATAATTTCAAACACTTCAAATCTTTAATTTATAATTTCCAACATTTAAAATCTTAAATGTATAATTTTAAACACTTTGAACCTTAAATGTATAATTTGAAATATTTAAGGTTCTTAATATCATAATCATCATCAGTTGTAGTGTTTAAGTGATGGTCATATTATAAGTAAAATAGATTTAAAAAAGCCTTATATTTCCTGATATAAATTTTACATATTGCAATATTTTAATTTTTAGATTGTTTAGTATATTCTTCGCTAATATGACTGGTTTTATTATGATGTAGAAAAAATAGAAAAACTACAACAAACTAAGTAATTAGGTGTTTTCTTCAAGAACCCCTCTCAGGTGAAGGCCTCTACCAAAGTTTGCCATTTTTCGCGATCTCTAGCTATGTGACTCCAGTTTGATACCGCGATATTTTAAATGTCATCCTCCCAGCGTCGATGCGGCCTCCCTTGTCGACGTTTACTTGTGGGCCTTTCCACAACGTCACCGTTCTAGTCCATTTGTGGTCTGTCAGGCGCGCCAGGTGGCCAGCCCATCTACATTTTAATTTTTGAGCCCGCTCGAGTACGTCAATGATTTCTAATTTCGCTTTTATTTTGGAGTGTTTAATTTTATTTAACATTTTAATATTTAACATAATTCGTTCCATGCTCCTTTGGCAAGTGAAAATTTTGTTTTTTGTGGAATTTGTAAAGTTCCAGGTTTGGCAAGCATACTTTAAACATGGCAAAAGACACGCGTCCATTATTTTCTTTTTTATTTGTGCTTGCATGTTGCTTTTAAATATCTCCTTATAAGCCCAAAATTTTTTCCAGGTATTGTTTATCCGTCTTTCAATCTCTAGCTCTTTTGCATTGTATCTGAAACCTATTTGCTTTCCTAAGTAAATAAACTGTTCGATATATTCTAGTAGTTCGTTATCAAGTGTAATTTTTGTTTTTTTTTTGTGATTAGTCATAATTTTTGTTTTTAGTCTATTTGTTGAATAGACCTATAGATCTCCTTTCGTTGTGTAGAGTATTGTTCATGTGCTGTAGATTTATTCCCGATTCGGCTAGTAAGACGACGTCATCTGAAAATCTAAGGTGGCTACATGCTTACCATGAATATGTAGAGCCTGTTTTTGCCAGTCCGGATTGCATTAAATATTTTAGGATACAGCGGATCGCCTTGCCGTACTCCTTTTTTTATTGGAAAGCTAGGGCCTTACTGTTTCTAGCTTTACTCTATTTTTGGTCTGCGAGTATATATTTTTTAAAACTGCTCTATAATTCATTCCTACACTATGTTTTTGTAGAGATTCCCATATACTCGCGTGGGAAACGGTGTCAAATGTTTTTTGGTAATCGATAAATACTAGATAGAATGGCCGTTGGTATTCCTGATTTTTTCGATTATTAGTTCTATAATGTGGATGTGATCAATTGTACAAAATCCCCTCATAAAACGTGCTTGTTCAAATGGTTGATTACTATCTAATGGTCCGCTTATTCTCTGGTTGATAATTATTGAAAAAAGTTTATATATTGATGGCTACGTACGTATAGGCCTATAATTTCCGATTTCTTTTGGATCTCCTTTTTTGTATAACAGGATAATAAGTGATTCGGACCATTGTAACGGAGTTTCGGATATTTCAATTACAAGATTGAACAGCTAAGCAAGTGGTGTGGCTAGTACATCTTGGCCAATTTCTAGTGCGTCATTTGTTATGTTATCGGAATCTGGACTTTGTCTGATTTTAACTTCCATATTGCAAGGACTACTTAATTGCAATCTATAGTTGGAAAGTGTGATGAAGTGTTTGTGCGTGTGTGTGTTGTTCCAAGGATTGTTTAGGATATGATGCAGCATTGTGCTCCACTTCTGTGGTGTCGCACATTTTTTGTAGAAATCTGTTTCTATGTACATGATATCGTTTCGATTGTATTTGGTTTCATTGGATTTTTTGAAACAATCAATCCATGTTTTATAGTCTGCAGCTCCTGTCTGCTAAAAAAGGGATACCGATCCCTTTTTTAAGCTTCCTTTATTCTCATTTTTTTATATACTTACTTATTACTTTGTAGAGCGCTTTCAGCTCATTTTTCATCTACCTTGTTTTATATGTGTTTTTTTTGTAATGTTTGCCTTCTTTTAATAATATTGCTAGTAAGTTCTGTGAGAATTTCTCGTGTGTTTGATGGTTTTGGTGTTTTATATGTCGCTTTTAAGCTGTTCTGAATGAAGTTTATTATTTTGTGGTAAACTTTTCACAGTATCGGTTTAATATTCTTTGATTAGTCCACTAATACTGTTCTCTAACTTTTCTTTATAAATAGTTATTTGTTTCTTTCAAGTGTGTTTTTTTGACTCCTATGATACTGAGATCTAATTCAAATTGGTTTTTTCATTGTTATTACAGTTTGTATGATCTGATGGATAATTAATATTAAGTGTTTCAATGTTAGTAAACATTTGTGGTTGATTGCTCATAATAAAATCGATTTCGTTTTTATGTTGGCCATTAGAAGAACGCCAAGTCCACCTTTTCTTTACATTTTTCTTGCAGAATGTATTTATGATCGCTAATTTGTTTTCTAAGGCAAAGTTTATGAGCTTTTGTCCTCTAGCGTTCCTTTCTCCATAACCATTTCCTTTTGTCACCAGCTGTCCGCCATTTTGTGGTTGACCTATTTTTGCATTAAAGTCTCCCATTAGAATATAGTCCTTGTGTGCTATGTTGATAGCTGAACAGATACTTTCGTAGAAACGAGTCACGTCCTCTTTAGGCGCTGCATCCGTGGGAGTGCAGACTTGTATCATAGAAAACTGTTTGTCGGGTAAGCGCATATTAAGTAGAGCTAATCGTTCAGACATGCCAACGTGGCTCTCTATGTATTGCTTCAGATTATTGTTTACTAAGAACCCGATGCCGTATTTTCCTGGTGTTTCCCCGGTATAACAGATAATAAAAAGATCGTATTGTGATATTTCGTTTCCGGTGCGTCTCACTTCAGATAAGCCAATAATATCGTATTTTATGTTCGATAGTTGCTGCTTTTTAATTCAATAACTCGTTCATATGATGACAAAGTTCTAACGTTATAGGTGACCCAGTAAAGCTGATTTTTCTTCGTTCCTGTAGTTCGTATAGCCCATGTGATATTTTTATCCTTGGAAGGTTTTGATCGTATTCTTCCTCGGTGACCAGCCGGTTTGGAAGATGTGTTTTGTATGTTTGTCTTGTTTTTATATTGTAATTGGTGCGAGAGAGGGGGAATAATTGCTACTGATGTTTATCTACATTTAAATGTTGCTTTGGTGCAATGCGAGGATACTTAGAGCTGGCCTAGTAGTTCAGTGTCCCAGGTTTCACCACTCACACGAGAGTTACTAGATTTTTGTAGTGCCAGCACTGTGTCTTATATTTTTCTAGATTGACTTCTCTTTTTTTCATCTTGGACTGGGTGGTTACTCTCTGGAGAGGATGACAGCATTCTTTTATTTTTATCTTTGGCATTCGTATTGTTCCATATGATAAGCTTGTCATATTTTATTATTGCTGAATTTGCTTTCTCTATTTCTATCCGCATTAGATCTTGTAGTTCCCTTCTCTTTAATAAGACATTTTGTGGAAAATCTTCTTTAATGTAGAATCCGGTTTCTTTCAGGGCTCTTCGTTGTTTGAATATAGATATTTTTACACCTAAAGTGATAAAAGTAACAACAACAGGTCTTTGGCCCTTTTTCCCTGGCCTCTTTACTTCGACTATGTCTCGGCGATCTAGTTTGAGAGAGAAGTGATATTTTATAAAGTTTAATATTGTTTGTTCCAGACTGTCATATAATGTTTCGGTTTCTTTTAGACCAAAAAATATAATATTTTTCAGCCTTGCTTATTTCTCTAGAAAATAGACTCTTTTTTCTGATTCTCCACTTTTTCTTTTAGGCAGTCGTACTTTAATTCGAGTTTTTTAAACTTTTCATTCATTATGTTGCTAATATTAGATTTTACTTGTTTGGTTACTTTTTCTCCACTTTTTGCGATAGCACTTCTCTGTTCCTCAAGGTTGTTTTGTATTTTGCTTAGTACGCATACATTTTCCTCCATGATTTTTAGGTCTCTAAATTGGCGGTTTTAAACTTCCTATTACTACCGCTAGCGAAAATTGCGAGAAATAGCAGGACTAAAGTAATGTGTGTATGTAAGGTCTCTGGATCTTGTCCTTACGGCGTGTGGCGAAACTAATATATATTGACAAGAGTGACATCTTGTGTTCGGTTGTTAAATTGGCGTCTCGTAGACAAATTGCGATAGATATTGGTACTAAATATTGTCGGTAAATCAGTTTTTGTGGTATTGCCCATTCGCCGCTGGATGTAATGTGTAACGAGTCCGTTAACGTTTAAATAATTCTTTGTTTTCATCTTATTTCAGGATAATATACCAAATGTTTTTGAGCACTTCTGTATGATTCGTTCTTTAAGATTTAATTATTTTTTTTAATTTAATGCACTTAAACTGTTCAATTACACCATGAAAAGTTACTGTAACCATGATATTGTTCTTGTTTGTTATTCACTGTATAAGTCACTTTGTTCTACACTTTCGTTTTATGACATTAATTATGGTCCGAATTCATTATTTAGTGTCCATTTGATTGTTTAAACATAAGAATATTGTTTTTGACTTCGTAGGAATACAGAGACGATATTGACAGCGGCTCTGTAGCGCCCTCTCTCCTGTTAGTATAGGCATATATTATTATATGCTACTAAAAACATATCATGTTTAACACAATAACATGTTGCTCAGAAAGCAATGACTTGAGTATATTTTTTGTTAGAAGACCAGTTCAAGATGAGCAAAATTCATTAAAATTTTGAGTGATTTAGCATTTTTCCTTTTAGTGTTGCTCATTCATCGATGAATGATAAATAAATATGTTAAAATAAAAATTGAAGAAATCCTCGACTCGATTACTTTCAGCTTTGGTAAGAATACTTTCGATTAAGTCGCCTCTATAACAAAAAGGCACTAGCTGTAATACTACAGACAGAAACGTGTGTTACTTACGCACATAGACAGGACATACTTATAACTCCCATGTTTTTGCGTCAAGGGCTAAAAACAAATTGTATGGAAAGGGCACGAGACGGTCTTCTTGGCGTTCGTTGAATAAAGTCTTTCAGTAGATTAATAAGATGCTAAAGAAAAGTCTCCCTGTTTATACTGATTTTAGAATGTACTGAGAAAGTAAAATATAGAAGGCATGCGCCTACTAACCCAAAGGTTAAAGGGAGGTAGCAGAATGGGCACTAGCTGCCGGACTGTCCCTTTAGAATAGGCGGGCGGTCCAGATGGGTGCGCGACGGATGGGCAGGTCAGTGGTGGACCTCACGTTCGCTACTCCTGCCGTTGCATATATGGTGAAGAGATGGAGGGTAGAGGAGGAGACGGAGACACTCGGACTATCGTTGGATTAGGAGTCGTCCGCGAGCGCGGCGCCGACATCGTGCTTATCCCAGGGCAAAAGCCAGTTTCCACGTTGGTCACTCAATAACTTCAACCGGGAAATGGCTGAAGAAGCGGCTATCGTGAGCCGTTGGAGCCTGCCATTGATGGAGGTACAAGAGGTGAACAAAGCAGTCGATGACCTAATCAGGTTCATTGCGGTGGTCTGCAGGGTGGATATGTCGAGTGTGGGATATCCGCCCCTCGTAAGGCGGTGTACTGGTGGTCGTAGGATGTCGCCAATCTCCAGCAATAGCGACCGGAAAGCATACACACGAAGCAGGCGGCGCCGTCCACAAAATGAAGAGCGCGATAACCAGCTGTATGCGATTTACTGTGAGTGGAAGCAGACACTACAGCTGGCCATTATGAGAACCAAGGTGGCATGGAATTGGTGGACGATGTTGAAAGGGGTCCTTGGGGCCAACCTTATCAAATGGTGCGAAGGAAAATTTGCAGCCAATCGTCCCCATTAACTGAGTCGCTCCTACCTGTGCTGGGGATCGGTGAATTGTTCTCCGAATCTCCGACTGTATTTGCTCCCCCGCAGATAGCCCATGCGATGCCATAATGCTGAAATGGAGGCGGTATTTCACCGTCTCCGAATTAAGAAGAGGGCGTCAGGTCCAGATGCGGTGCACGGTAAAGTAATCAATGTGTTATACCAAAGAAGGCTGGCCGCCGAATATGAATCGGCCGAATATGAAAGAAGGATGGCAGCCCGCATTGTTCAGCATTTGGAGGATGCCTCGGGACCGGGATTTTTACAATCCCAGTATGGGTTCCTAGTCAGACGGTCGACCCTCGATGAACTAATGTGTCTTCGTTCGGTGACAGAGGAGGCGGAGCGTGAGGTGTAGGTCATCACCATCTTCGATGGCGGTGTGACTGGATATCGCCAACGCCTTCAAAAGTCTTCCCCATGACACTATACGGGAGGCACTCAAGTACTTTCGTGTGCCACCGTACCTGTGAAGACTATTGGATGCTCTCAGATAAGGTGGTAGTGTATAAGGATCAGAGGGGATCATATATGCGGAAGCGAATAGGGTCCCGGGGACTTCATTATAGGGAGGCAGTGCAGCTGGCCGAAGTAGGTTCTGCCTTCATGGTCGGTCGCATTGAGAGGCTGGGGCTTCGGGTACGACTCGAAAAGAACGGTGGGTAGGAGTATGGGTGGAGGTGGGTAGTCCGGGGCGAAATTCCTAGGCGTAGCTGCGGCGTTTTGGTCGGCTACTACCCAACTTGTGAGGGTGTGGCGCCGCTTGCAGGAGGCTTTACTCTGGTCCCCTGTTTGGGTAGACGCCCTCACTGCAGCCGACAATGCCCAGCTACACAAAGCAAAGCGGGTCGTAGTGGTGAGGGCTATGCGGGAGTACCGTACGGTCTCCTGGGCGGCAGCAAAAGCACTTGCCAGCGATACGCCATAGGAGCTGGTGGCGGAAGTGATTGCCAAAGAGTGTGCAGCTTCATTGAAAGGGAGGGTCATGAGGCCAGCATTTTCCGCCAGGGGTGCTCCTGGCATATCCACCGGTGAGGAGAAAAATTTGTATTGAGGTGGGGGGGGGGGACCTGGCGCAGTCGACCTACGGCGTACGAAAGATTGACGCGCTGCGCTCGCTCCTGGAGCGGTGGTTGCGCCGAAAACGCAAACCCCTCATATTCCGCGTGACACAGGTGCTCGCTGTACATGGATGCTTCGGTGCTTACCTGAGTTGGATCCGCCAGGCGACGCTTTGAGCGTGGCGCTTCAGAGGACACGGCTCAGCATACACTGGGGATGTGCCCTAGATGGGCCGTACAGCACCACGGCTTAGCAGGGGCGATCTGCTCAACTCGCGAGAGTGATAGGTCCTGGGAGGCGATGGCCTCCTTCTGTGAGTCGGTCACGTTCCAGAAGGAAACGGCGGAGCGTCGCAGAGAAAAAGAGGTGGATAATGAGCCTCCTATTTAGAGAAGTCCGGTTCTCAGGAGGGGCTGGCCTGCCGCCGAGGTAACCTGTAGCTGCCAGATCTGGGGTACCTCGGTATAGGCAGCCGATGGTATCCCCGGGGTTCTAATGGATATTCGGTAATGCCGCGAATCTCACACATCCATCGGATCCCACCCTGGTCCGGTGGCAGTGCGTAAATGCATTTCTCCGCGCCACCAAAACATAAAATCTATGCTAAATCCAACGTTATGTTGAATGTAAGTTAATTATTTTTCGCTACACATGTAACACTACCGAAGTAGGCTGGACGAAAAAAAAGGAAATAGAAAATAAAAATACACGGCATTGCAATGCGACGAATTTGAGATAGGTATTTGCATGACATCACAGCCATGTGCTTGGCCTATTTCAGGCTACCATTAAATAATCATCACGTTACTTTTGATTTTATTGATAAAGAGAACAGAAAAAACTAGAACAGGCAAATGATGATGTTCAACGATAGCTTCACGTCATGGGGTAAAGGTTAAGATTCGATAGCGTTAAAACACCTCTTCGTGCGGGTCAAGGCCGATTCTACGGAGATAGTGTTTAAGTGCCTAAAAGAGATAGCTTCTATTTATAACGATAGAATAATTTCAGATAACATGAGACCTTCGCTCAGCTTGCTCTTGCAGATCTGACACATATATGCGATAGTTTTTTTTGGAACTTTCAAGTCTGTCTAATGTTGATTGATGAGCGGGATTTTTATTAGATCACATATTTTGCATGAGTACTGGCATTTACAAGTGACGCACACTGACTCATGTGTGAACCAAGAATTACTGCAGATCTGCTGTAGATAGAAGTACATTATCCGAATACATGTTGATACTATGCTTACATAACACAGCAGCTGCATTGCAGCCAGCCAACATATGTTGGCACGGTCAGGGGATACCACGCGCTGAAATTTTGTCGGCGTTGCGCCATCCCTGTTCCCACAAACCGTATTATATCAAACAGCGTAGCCTATTACTTCAGGTTAGTATTACGGAGTGATATTAGCGCATATTATGCGAGTGCCCATTTGATTCCCCTGTAATAAAATAGTAAACGATTTTTTTGGGTTCCGCGGGGAAACGTTTTACGCACTACCATCGGTCTTAGGTGGGACTAGATAGGATAGGATGTGAGTGACTTACAGATAAACATGATATCCACTAAAGCACTGGTGGTCGCATCGGCCGCCTGTATTAAGGATCTCCGTTTCTGTCACCAACAAGGCAACCAGTAAACGATTGACCTAATGTTGATGAACATTACACTTCCAATTAAGACAGGATAAATATAATCATTCATCATTGGTAAGTGGCCATCAATCATTTTGGTTGTCAGTCTTATAATTAGGATCTTTCTTTTATTTTGTAATAAGGAAAATGTCGATGCACATCGATAGCTTTTAGAATATGCCAGAATCAACGGGGAATTTAAGATACAATCTCCTTGTTAATACACTTAATGGACTGTTACTTTTTTTTACTGGCTGTAAAAAGAAAAAAAAAACGTTTCGTTCATTGTAATTTTATTTAGATAAGTCCGAAAGCATCTATGTCAACGGTTTTAGGGCAAAAGATAAAAAAAAAATTAAGATACAAGCAAAAACGTCAAGCGTATTGCGTAAAAAATTTAAAATACCACAATAAAATAAAAACACCCCAAAAATAATTTATTAATTTAATGTTCTTAATTGCCGTTGTTAACTTGTTTTGCTAAAAAAACAAAGGCCACCAGGATGTTCAAAACAAAATAACAGAGACTGTGTGCTGTGGTTTATTATAAGCAATTATGTGTGTAATGGAGTTTTGGTTATTTTATATATTTTTATATATGCTTGTTTACGTCGAGGCTCTATGTGGGAGGCCTATATGGAGCTATGGACATCATCCCGCTGATGATTATGATGATGTTTGCTTATGTATTGCTATAATGTTAAAATATTTATCTTTATCTTTGTTTAAAACCGTAAAATTGATTCACGGTGTTTTATATTCTATTTATAAGTATAAATAAAATATACGGATATTCGTAATCAACCAATTATAAAATTTCCCTAATGATATTAAATCTTCATTGGTTGCTTTTATGATATGATATTTATTTATTAGTTGCTTTATGACACTGTACGTCGTTATCACTTGCTTTCTGAGCTTTTAATATAGATATTTATGTTTACTACTCCGTATTTAAAGGCAATTGTTAGTTGTTATATAAGCTATTGCCCTGTGACATAGACTTTAAATTTAAAAGGATTCATTTTTCAAATTTCAACTATATATGATGATGATAAATTAACTCAATTTGAAGGAAACTTATAGCTTATATATAACAAGTTTAAGAAATGGCGTCATATTATTTCAGTTGGACGGTATTCTCTTCAAGTGTTTATACAATATCTGATACAGCAAAGTGGAAGCGGCCTCTATTTCAAACTTATCATGAAATCTACATAACAGATTACCTACCGCTCAAAGTTCCTTAGTGTAAATGGTTTTCGCGAACAAAAATATTCAATCGTATTTTCCTTGTATAGACCTATACTCAAAGTGATTGAAAAGATAAATAGAGAATGCTATAAATAATGGACGAGGCGGTCAAGGAAGAGGAATCTAATACCACTTATGTGTAAGAAACATATATAAACACGCAGACGCTTGAAATGAAAATATCCGTAACTTGGCGCTGTCAAACGATAAAAATTGTTGCATTTGACCTGACATGAAAGTTTGTTAATACTCGTAAAATAAATAGTTTAGTAAAACTCACGTAGTAGCTTTGCTTATAAGATTTTTCCGTGTTCTTTAGGTTACCTAACAATAGGAACGACGCAAAAAAACGTTCTCCATGCCAAACATCTTCATCATAATCAGTTCTTTATTATTTGTCTTCCAGCTGTCCCGCCATCCGATCCGGACCTTGTCCTGTCATAATTCCAAAATTTGTTGTCATGGTCATGTGTATTATGGCGGTAATATTAATCAAAGATTTTTTTTTTATTTCCCGAATTTAAATAAATAATAATTTCTCAAATATATTTCTTCATACAAATCTTGGCTCTGTAATAACAAATGGAAAAATAAAATTATTATTATATTGGATGCAGTCATTATAAAGTACATTCCATTATTACATATATTTGGGGGTGTGTAATTATTTAATTAACATAATAGTAGAGCTATGGATTAGAGAGGATATATGAAACCAAGTATGTAGTATCTAAATGTAAAAAAAATAATATTATTTCAACCAGCAACTTGGTAAATGAGCCATTTTAGATTTACGTCGATAAGTCAGTTTCAGTCATTTTCTTCAAGGGTTTTGTGAAGATATTTCAGCACCGTAAAATTTTTAAATGTTTTTTTCACGTAATATTTCTAAGCAGTACTGTTTTCATATTATAATTCCAAAGTCAAATCATATTTTAATGGTTTTGATCAATGATCTATGATTATATATTATTATAATTGACTATAAGTGTATAATTTACAATGCGTATCTTTTATACGGACTGTTTTGAGTCGAACGATGTGGGTACGAATCGGCTAGTATAAGATATTTTTAGTCTTTTTTATTCCAGACGAAGACTACCAGACGATGTAAAAACATGTAGAAATTATGCCTACCTACAGGAAATATACGATGCAGTGCGCGCGACTGACAGTAAGTATCTTTTAAATATTTATTCTTACAGGCAGTTGCCCTAAACCCCGTCCACGTGGGTTGCAGAATCACCTGCAGAAGTTACTATTTCATTAGATCATGTGTAATGCTGACTCATACGCTACAACATTAACAAATTTCATCAAAATGCATTCAGTAGTTTTGGTTTGATTAAATGACAAACATCCCAACATAACGGACTAGTGACCCTCAGCATTTCTAAACCGATACGACTTGGGGCTGAAGAAAATAACTTACACATATTTCAAAGGCTGATAATGCACCTACCTGCAATTTCTCTAATCGTACAGTCGGTCTGTTATTTCTTTTTGTATTGTATTGATTGTATTTCTGTTGTATATTTCTTTTTGTATGCAACTGAAGTGGGCCGGTGTCCAAGGAGGTGCTCTCTCACTTAATATCGACGTGAAATGACGTCGCGTTTCATACGGTTCGTGAGAGGTTCTGGAGCCCCCGCCCCCCAAACATCATGGTAGCACGGCCATTAATAATATTTGCCCAGGAAGATACTGGCATAGGTGGTGCTCGAAAATCCCTCCCTGGACTTTCAGCCTCTAAGTTTGAACTTGAGTCTGGAAGCCTAGGCTGCCACTCGTATTCGGTTCTTTTTTACCGTAACGCAGATTTCAAAGACGTGGTCCTGATTTGACATCTGTCTTGACGCGTCTTTTCCAGCACTCACATACTATTGGCATCGTCCCAAGGAATTGGTGAACCACACACAGAACACGAACACCAAAGGATATATACATATATAACATATATATACAGATCCTGTAATGTACTATACCTGTAATATACTATACCACTATGTTTGTGAGTTTCCGACGGTCCATTGGAGGTCAAGACGGTATATAGGTACAATACACTTAATATTCAACAAACAATCACAATGTAATGGCGTTCCCTCGCTTCATTTACTTAAACGGAAGCCGACAGTATGCCGGATCGCCGCGGTCGAGCGTTTCCTTTACGTTTAGATTCTTTAATGACACTTAATTACGTCCCAACATTTCAGTTGAAATTTAATTTATCTTCAAAGTTATGTACATTAAATTTGCCTTAGGACGCAAGGCAGTGCCACCACCTATTCGAACAATTATGCATTCTATTCATTATATACGAGGGGTGATTGATAAGTATCCGAAACGAATAACTTTAATCGTCTATATAAAACAATTTTATTTTTTAGCGTAGTTTCCTTGTACCATCTAGTCCAGCGCTTCTCCATTGCCGTTACACACCAGTTTGGTAAAATGTTTTCTATAAACCCTCAAAATACTCGTTTACGGCGAAAATGACTTCATCATTTGATGAAAATCTTAGGTGTCCACCTAACCATTTCATGTGATTTGGGAATAAGTGGAAGTTACGCGGGGCCAAATCTGAGGAATAGGGGGGATGCGGCAACAATTCGAACAGCAATTCACGGAGTCCGGCTAGTGCAACTCTTGACGAGTGCACAGGTGCGTTGACGTGATGGAATAAAACTTTCTTTTTCGCGAAGTGATGCTTTATATATCGGATTTCTTCCCAAATTTTTGCAGCAAGCTTGCATAACACTCTCCATTTATTGTTATTCCTCTTTGCCAATAATCCACTAAAATAACCCCTCGAGCATTCCAAAGAACAGTCACCATTAACTTTACATCCCGACAAAATCGTTTTTGCTTTCTTCGGCACAGGTTTGCCGCTCTCAGTCCACTGCTTACATTGTTCCTTTATTTTAGGAATATGTTTCATCTACTGTAACGTAACGTCGCAAAAAATCGTTAGTATCAGGCGTAAACAGCGCCAAACACTCCGACGATTCCTCCACTCGACGTTGCTTTTGGTTATCAGTGAGCAATCGCAGCACCCATCGCGCGGAAAGCTTTTTCATTGGCAAATATTGATGTAAAATATTTAAAACGCATTCATAGGAAATGCTAATCATCTCTTCTATCTAACTTTAAGCGCCGATAATCCAAAACGATTTTGAATCTTTTTGATCATGTCGGGATTCGTGACTTCATATGGACGGCCAGACCTGTTGGAGTCTTCGCAGCTCAGTGTTACCTAAAATACTGTCTAGCTCAACTTTATTCCGGGTTGCTGTTTTCCCTTTTAAAACATAAAACTTTATCATTGCAAGAAATTGGTTTCACTCCATTGCTGTGAAAATTTACGACAGAGAAATTTCTAGGTCACACAAATTCTATCAGTTCGAATAATTAAAAATTTGGCGTTCTATTTTCCAGAAGATAGAATATAATGTAATAAATTTTGTTTGCCTATCTTTTTTTCGTTCGTCGTTTCGGCCAGTTATTAATCAGCCCTCGTGTAAACAAACTGAATATTGGTATAACTGAATAATTACTGGTATTAAATTAATTAGTAATATTTGGAGACTTTTTCCGACTAAAGTTGATTGAAACGAGATAGATTACAGCAAATATAAATCTACACTTATCTTAAATCAAAAGCCAAAATTGTATGTCTGTATGTGATCGATTTTCCTATAGTCTTCTAAACTAATTTTTATACTGATTTCACCTATGGATTAAACGATTCTCGTCGAAGGCTTTAGTGTGGACTTTATTCACGGGCAAAGCCAGAGAAGGTCAGAGTCTCGTAAATTGACGAACATTTTATGAGTGCTCATACAAGATATCGGAAGTAAGTGAGAATATTTGTAGAAGTTTTAAGAGTAATTTAGCACAGTTGAACAGGCGAGAACATAAGCAGTTATTCCACTTTTTGTTTTAGGAAAACAAAGCAAATTCCAAGAACAAAAAGCGGCAAAAACTTTGTTCGAGGCTCTACCAAAGTACTGTTGACAGATTTAAAAGTGACTTACAAAACTTTTCTAAGAGTTTCTTTATGTTCGTAAAGAATTACTTTGTTCCCTAAATCAAATTCTTTGGCCGCCCTTTTGTACTTTTTATTCTTATTATACTCAATTATGTGTTTGTATCAGGGACTTTACTGATAACCCAATTAAGTGCTTTGATTACTGATCATTTCTGGTTTTATATTGAAATTTAAATAAAGTGTTACACTTTGCAACTATTTAAAAAAGGTACCTGTTTATAAGTGTAAACAGCTGTAACAGTTGTTGGAAGTAGGTTGCTGGTAGGGTTCAGATTGGCATAAAAATATGATTTTCCTCTCTCTCTGTCTCTTTCCCTTTAGGCAAAGGAACTTACACACATACATAAAAAATCTGTAGAAACGGGTTTAAAAGGATATAAAAAGAAACGTTATAAATGTTACAGAAGTAATTCTATTAGGAGTATTTAATGTATAACACTTTTGAAATTGTTACAGTTATCAACGTGTTTTTGAGTGCCAAATTTTTGGACAAGAGCGGACCAAGTGTTGAATGACGATGAATCAATTGGGAGCATGATCTTTAATAAAAAGTAGTACAATGCCGAATTGGCAAGATTGGGGATGTACCTCTAATTGCGTTTGGGGTTGCTTATTAGTTTGCTGTGGACTCACTCATCCTCGGGAGAGGCAAGAAATGCGTCTTTATTACGTAGCAGTAACACGGACGATTATTAGCGTCTCTAGTTATCAAAAGACTCTAATTTCTTGTTTGACCCTTTTAAAAATAAGACTGCGTAAAAACTCTCTGATTAAGATTGCATACAAGTGGTGGTAATTCATCCGTTTTTGTGATTGAGAAAGACATCCCAAGTGGTAACTCCACCAGTAAACATAATGACAGTGGAGCCACTTTAATGTTTTATAGTTACAAAAGACAAATATTTACAAAATAACGAAATAAACAGGAAATGTAATAAAAACAAACGGCAACAAAGCTATGCTTTTAAATTAAAGTTGCACTCGTACCTACATGAATTTGTTAAAAGCGAGGCTATGAAAGTTTTATTATACAGTAAACTTTTTAAGAGGTAAACGTGCAGACGGAGCCTTCTTTCTGATAACGACTCCAATAAACTCAACCATCCACATAACTGTTATGAATACGAGTTGCCCTCATTCCATCCTCCCCTTCAATGGGCCACCGTAAAACAGACCGTAGGCAGTACCGTGAAGTGGAAATGTATTAAAAGTCACCCCCTCGGTTGTTCCGGCGTCATTCGAAATGCGGATTTAAACTACTTCTTACAACACTTTTAACATGATGCTTATATTTTTTTTATTTCAGGTGTATGTACGAAGGACTTCATGGCAAAACTAGGGGAATATTTAATTTTGACAGCATTCTCGCACAACTGTCGACTCGAACGTGCATTCAAATGCCTTGGCACCAATCTGACTGAGTTCCTGACTACCTTGGACAGTGTCCACGATGTTCTTCATGATCAGGTGACTACATTTTTTATAGAGAAAGTATTTTTTCTTAAAAGCTCTTCTATAAATACCTTTTTGGTTTTGCGAGGAAATACATTATCTAGACGCCAATTGAGTGGAATGGATTGTTTTATAAACTCTGGCTGAGTCGAATGGAATACACAATAAAAACTCATATGCCTTCATGTGTGTTCACATTACTTCTACTAATCAGTTGCTACTGATGATTATTAAGTAATGAGTATTGATTATTTTTGTTCCTTTGTAGTATTATATAAAAAATGTCGAGATGCCAAGTACGCCGTGATTCCCCGCATGACACTCATATAAGCGATATTTACTCAAAGAAAAGACCTCGTGGAATTAAACAGTATCATGCTTATAATTAACTCAAAATTATTCGATATGAAATGAATAAATAACGTTACAATCCGAACAATTTGAAACATGAACAGGAATAAGGGACATAAAATATTTAATTATATATTATAATGAGAAATCTGAATTGTAATTTGAATGAACGGCGATGGTAAATTACAGTGCTACATGGTAATTACATGGTAAATTACAAGTACATAATATAACTGGATAGCATATTCTTATTTTAAACAAGCGATCCGCCTCGACTCAGCTCGTGAATAATCAGGGCCGGATGGTTAGTTCAAGAAATAAAGTGTTGCTATGTCCTGGCTTCTAGACTAGCAATGCAATAAAAATAAAAGAGTCCATTAGAAGAACCCTGAATTATTTAGAAATTACAGGCATACACTTAAATTTTATTTAAATATACACATTTAATAATTTGTTTTTAATTTTTACCTCTATAATGTAACATTTCTGAAACAGGATGACATTATGAAAGATGAATCAAGAGAGAACGAAGCAGCGTTTGTGTGCACCACGTCCCACGAGGGAGCGATTCAGTTACACCTGACGACAGAGAGCGAGCCGGTCGCGTATGTGCTGGTCGGCAGTTTGAAGGCGATTGCGTTGAACTTGTACAACACACGGACGGATATAAGACTGATAAGCTATTCAAATGACCCTAGGAGGTTTAGGTACGTTGGGATTCCTTGGCTATATTTCTTATAAGTTCTTACTAGTCAACGAGCAGAGAAATCGCTTTAGCACACACTCATGGTGTTCTGTTACTAGACTTAATCAAGACACAAGACAGCAAAGTTAACTGTTACTGTGCGTTTATAAATTAGCGAAATACACATCTTTGGAATCGGCACGACTGCTGGCAAAAGCTGTTCTTGTATTTATGGTTGATGGAACCTACTGTCACCGCTTCATGAAAATTCATATTGAAATAAGTGACATATTTTTATACTGTATCCACTGGATCACTGCGGCCAGTTACAGTTGTTCATCGTGTACCTAAGGATGAACACTGAATAATCCAAACCTGTCGATTTTATGTAATTTAAATTAATAAACCTGTCGATTTTATGTAATTTAAATTAATAAACCTGTCGATTTTATGTAATTTAAATTAACAAATCTGTCGATTTTATGTAATTTAAATTAACAAACCTGTCGATTTTATGTAATTTAAATTAATAAACCAGTCGATTTTATGTAATTTAAATTAATAAACCTGTCGATTTTATGTAATTTAAATTAATAAACAGTAGAAACAGTATAAAAAATATATATCATTTATTCAAATTATTACCTTATTATTGACGACCTGACTTGAATACTTCCCCAGGTTGATATGAGAGGATAATAAAATTACTCAACGGGAAATCACATCAAATAGTTTTTCTTTCCTAGCAGTGGCTACTGCCTAAATACTTTGAGCAATTGTTGTATAATTCTCCGAAAGTTAAAAATAATAGTCTCTCAGAAACTATTAATTCAAATATATATACATACATATATATATATATATATATATATATATATATATGTATGTATATGTATATGTATATAGAAAATTTGTAACAAATAAAATGGTGCTTCGACAAATGAGAACCTTCCTCATTATAATGCTCAGTCGGTACAATACATCTTCATGGGCATAACAATGAATACCGGCCTTAAGATTATAATAGCTATAATTATTTTGAGGAACAAAAGTAGTATTTTTCATTTACAGGACAATTTTATCCTGGAAATGAATAATTCGTTTAACGTCAATTATTCTAAATTTAACTTAATTGTATTAAATTATTGTAGCAGACAAAAATTTAATTTGAGAATGTGTGACTTAAGTCTGGCCTGTAATTATTTCTATAGTTTAGAACGTGTAGTCTTGATCCTTTCAGGAATAAATTTATCTAAACTGATACAGGCGTTTGCAACGTGTGACCGTAACATGCGCTTTCTTAGGGAGGCCTATGTCCAGCCGTGGACTTCGTTGACTGCTTATGCTATTGATCATATATTTGGTGACAGAATCTTATTTTTGGGACATTTTCTTGAAACTATTGGTTTAATGAAATAAAATATAAGTATTACATAGTTAAATAAATGATTTGAATAATTTGCTTGTAAAAACTATTTATTATGTAAACATAAATTTACTGAAGGGATCTTTATTTTGTATGTCACTACAAAACCATTAAAATACCAATCAGAAAAATGAAACGTAGAGAGAGATTAATAACGAGTCTTCAACTAAAACCTTTAAAATCGGCATGTTTTGGTGGTATTGATGGAAAACTGTATAAAATTTATTACTGTTTCGAGACCTAGTTAAGTTTTTATTATGGTGCTTTCAGTTCAGCTACGCTATATGGATTATTTAGTAATAAATGAATATTTTTAATAGATATGATATAAGTGCGGTGTCTCTACGTCAAAAGTCTAAAGAAGATAGCAGCGTTAGCGCAGACGGCAGCGTCGCATCCTCTAACAAAGTGAGTGATTTGAGGATCGGCGTTGCTAGCTTCTGCAAGGCTTTCCCATGGCACTTCATCACTGATAAACGTCTGGAGCTCGTGCAGCTTGGTGAGTGTAAAGAATATTTTATAAATTCACGAACACTGCCCCCCCCCCCCCTGTTCCAAAGGATATCGGAACCGAAGCTTTTCGATATCCTTTGGAAATGTAGGAATGAAAACGTGGAATATATTTTTCTATCGATTTCTAGACATACCGAATAAACACAAACGGAATATGTGCCGGGACACATAATAGAAAAGAAATTTCAACGGACAAATGAACGGTGTTATTAAAAACATTCACTTCCGAGGAATTTGACAGCGATGTATCGGTTATTATACGTCTCTTACGTGATTTACAAAAATACAAGATTTCGTACTGAATTGTCCTTCTAAAGCACCTGGTACTGTACACAACAAGTTAACCTCATACGCATGATTTTAAGCTATTTTCACAAAGAAGTGCACAATTTAAACAAAGTTTTTGCAAAGTGAAACTTACGCGAATGATTTTAAGTTGTTCTTACAGTGTGCATAATTTTCACAAAACAATTGCATATTGATGACTCCGCGGAGCTCTGAATGCACTGAAAAGCAACGGAACCACCAACGGTGTTCTCTCACGTTGGCTTGACAGCAGAACCTGGGAATGCGCAAGCAGGACTTAAAAACCAACATCGCTTTGGTCCGACCCGGAACCAGTGCCTACCTCACGACTGCTGTTGAAGATGGTCACCACTACACACGAGGCAGACTATGTCGGTCTATATTTGTTATCTATACACACTCTGTTCTATTCCTTAACAAGTGATTAATGTTCTTTATGAGTTTCGCCGCATAACATATAAGGTGTCAAAACCATAATGGCGTTGCCTGATATACCGTGGAATGAATGAACCTCTTAGTAAATATTAATTATTATAACAATGAAATGTCATAACTTCCTGTTGACTGCTCTGTATCAAAATTAATTTAGGTGTTCAATAGTATGATTGTGCATTGTTTCGTTGCTGTCATCTATTGTTTGTGACGCCTATCGTTTGTAGATTCATGTATGTTTCATGTGGCGGTACTTAATGATGTTGATAACATTTGTGTAAGATATTTCGTAATTTCTCTTCCTGGGAGGGCTTGTTTTTTTATAGTACAGGGTGACAGACGAGCAATCGGAGCCTTTCTACGATTATCGACGCCCATGAAAATCAGCATAATTACCATGCCGATGCGTTGCCCCCCTTTTCACATCCCCCTCCCTGATGAGACATCGGATACTCTGAAACCGCACGAAACACGACATGGTAGTTGTATGGACACCTAGAGGGTGGGTGTCAAGTGAGACAGAGGTACCTCCCCGGTCGTGCCGGCCCAATTCCACTGTAATGCAGCATGGCAATGCCTTTTACTATAATTGGTATATATTAAAAGGTGTAAAATTGAAAAATTATTCAAGAAGTTTGATAATCAGATAATGATTACGATGAATCTTAAGTAAAGCAGTGAGCACTTAATAAACTTATGCAAACCAATAAAATATCTTTTAAAGTAAATTAATTCGCAAAATTCGCTTGGTCTGTTTCTTTAACCTTTACAAGTTCTATTTCCAAGCGCTAGGTTATGTCACTTCTGCTTGACCTAAATTACTTAAAGTTAACTGTTAGTTTTAATTGACTACATAGGAGGCAGACAAGTATTTGGATCAATGAATAAATAATGGCCTAACGGTAAGTAGTGTCATTGCTACGAACTATAAAGCTGAACTTGCTTTTTTTAAGCGCTAACCTCGGGACCTAGCGTCCCGAAATGTAAAAACAAAGTTTTCTGCGTCTAATAGTCCATTTATCGAAAAAGGGTAACTAAAGGTAAAAAAAGGGTGACTAATAGGACCAGAGTTATGCGTGAGAAACTGCGGGGTGAGACTAGTACTATAAACATTGAATCGATCGGCAAAGTACGCTACGTATCTTCATATCATCCGCTTGCGCACATACCATCAGATGATTCGAATTGTTTCTTCCGATGCTACAAAATAGGACTTGTATACTATAGTCCTACCAAGACACTATGTATGTCGGTTTTTTTCGGAGGGACCTAATACTGGTTGGCGGCGCTAGTCCAGCCTCTACAGTTCGACTGACTACGAAGACTTTTTTGTCTTCAGTTTTAGGGAGACGATAGGGGGACAGACTCCCCTCTTTTCCCGCAGATGGGAAGAGATGAACCGGGTTGATTGTGGGCGTACCCTATAGTGATTATTTTTGGGACCGAAAAGGGGGAAACGGTCCCCCTCCCCACTCTAGTGGGACGGCGCGCGCACGATGCCGTTTAAGTTGCGGTGTCGTGGTTAAAGATAATTGAGCTCGTTTAGTGTTTGGCTTATCTGAGGAGGCCGGCCTCCTCGCCCCCCCCCTCTGAATGAGGGGGTTGATTTGCGCTACAAATCGGCAAAAGCCGTATTCATAATTTATTTATTATTAGAGCTCTCTAAAGTCGTGTTATTTTATTACTATCCATTTAAGCTCTCGACTTACGGATTCGAATCCGGGCGCGCTTCCGTAAGCGGTGTGTGAGTTTGACATTTTGTCAGTCATACATATACATGTGTCACAATATGTAAATGAGAAGAGAATGCATTTATGCACTGTCCAACCCACCCAAGGGGGCCTGAAGAGTTTGTCGGATCAGGTCGTGTAGCGATAGCTACTACCTACTACCGACTAAAAACCTGCTATACGTAGGTTGGCCCTTTTGGCATTTTACTGCGGGAGTGTGTCTTGGTGTGTCTTTGCTTGTGTTCTTGGACGGACTTTGCTACTGCTATCGCGATCGCGTCGTCGGCGTCGTGCAATACGTGCATCGGCCGACGATCACGGGAGTCGGTTCGTAACGTCGGGTCGTATTCCGATGTTTGAACGATTAATTTATTTTTGTGATTAAGGGCACGATCAAAGGACTTCTGAGACAGCTCTTTGAAATGTCCTTTTATCGAGGTCAGTTGGAAGTCACAATGTAGGTCGATGTTTCAGAAATACCACGGGCATCCAGTAGCCATGCGTAAGAATCTATTTTGCATTTTCTGCAAACGTTCTGTTTGGTGTATGTCGATTTAGACGCATGACGTTCTTAATGGCCCACCATTAAAGGTTGGATTGCGCGATGTTACTACCCAACGCCACCTGTGATGACTCATTGAAATTACCACGTCATTGGTAACCAGGAATCAAATGCAAGTGAAATAAAGCCAAAGGTCAAATTTGACGTTATTAGTTTGGTGGCTGATATTTATTCATAACCCACATTCAAAATAGAACGCCAATAATACATTTATTTGCTTAGAATAGTAAAGACTGGATAGTTTCATCACCTTAAAATTGTTAGATTTTTTAGGAACAGGTAGTACCATGTACATAGGAGGATGCGGTGTCATGCATGGTGCACGACACCGCATCCTCCTATGCAACGGAATTGGCCCGGCACGACCGGGGAAGTACCTATCGTTCACTGATACCGGCGTAAAGTGACAGCGTCGCTGTTGCGTTTCGTGTGGTTTGTGAGTAGCCGGTGGCCCATTGGGGGATAATATGAGGGCAACGCATATTGGTCATAAACAATCATGCAGATGTCCATGGGCGTCGGTAGTTATCAAAAGGCTCCGATTTCTCGTTTGTCCCCTAATGCTATATAAAAAAATTCAAGCGATGTTTCAGATTTATATTTTCAGTTTCTAAAATTTAACGCGATCTTCTTCCCTCTGCTGCTGCTTCTACAAAGGGAAGAAGATCACGTTTCGTTGCTGCAAAGATGCTGCATACTGATGAACCTTCCTCCTTGCCGAAAATGTTTCAGTATCGCATGGGATATGATTATAGCACACATCCACACTAATGTTATAAATGCGTAGGTCCGTACCTGTCTAGCTAGCTTTCATCGCTATACCTCTGAAATGATTTTGAGGAAATTTATCCATATATTTAAAAACATAAGATTAAATGTAAGTACCCCAGTTCTTTTAAAAAAATATCAAACCCAAAAGAATAATAAAAAATGTATTTAGATATCTTCTTATGTATGCAAGTTAGTTTTCAACAAATACACGTCTTAATGTCAAAAATCAATATCTATTATATGACGATTTAGGCTTAACGAGATAACATGATACAAAAAGTACTGACACGTTTCTCACTTCACCTACACCATAGTGGTGTGCAAATCTTTCACTTCCGGTGCACAAACTGTAAATACATATTTTTACGAGAAAACTCACGTTTGAGCACCTGATTAAATTTTGCGATGTCAGCTCAAACAGGTTTAATAAAAAATTGGACATAAATCGTAGGAATTTTTCTCTACTTGAATGTTCTCAAATGTTATATATTTTGAACTTAAACTATTCTTATGAAGCATTATCCATTACAAATCCTTTTCAGTAAATAGCTAACCCAATCCTTTTTTATGGTCATTAGTAACGTATACCCGCCTATCTAACTAATAATATTGCAATTTCATTATGTCAAGGACACATTTATATCCATCATCCCATCGAATATCTTTTATTGTTATATATTTCTTGCTGTGTTGAATTTTTATTGCTTATTATCATACTAATAGAGCATCCGCAAATACATTTTAGTATTCCCCATTGGATTTGATTCAGCCTTGAACCGTCTACTGTTGATATGATAACATCTTCTATTAATGAACGACGAAGAAACCATTCGCACTGAAACCAGATCACATATTCTTGTTGATGCAGTACCTTGATTTAGTATTTAAAATTCGAACGTCGTTTATAAATAGCAGATACGGTAAGAGATACGTTTGAAAAGGGAACGATATACCTAATTCACAGCTCGTTACTTATTCAGCCCATCTGTCAATGATTAATGATGAGTCGATTGGATTCAACTTGAATATTTAAAAACACTTTATTTTTTATCTTTACTTCTTCCTACTTTTTGACGGACTACATTGTAGTTTAGTTACAAAATCTATTTTGGATTGATTTTTTAGTGCCAAAAAGGGTCTACTAAAGCTCACAGTTCTCTATATTCGTAATTGTAGAGGAAAATATTAGAGCAAAATAATTACAAATACGACATGTTAGCCTCCAATTACGACATAATCACAGACAGCACTATTTTTTCGGCCAAAAATTATTGGGTTGAGTTTGTAATATTTTTAATATAAAGAGATAAGTAAAGTATTTTTCTATGGTTACCGACGATGCACCGGACGAAAAGACAGTATGTTATGACAGTATTGGCCTATACAGTATTAACACAATGCAGCATGGCCCCTACCTCTGAAAGTTGAAAAACACGCAAAGTGAAACAAGATAATGATGATAGGGCTAAAAACGGTAGCGAAAGAGTACGGTTTGTTTCTAATTATATTTATAAGGCAATCATTTACACCTTAATTACCAATCAGAGTTAAAAGTCTCTTTATGGCGCAAAGGCATCATTAAACATCCTCCAAGGGATTTGTTCTGTTAATACTTGTTACGAAATTTAAGGAAAACGGTTGTTATACAGCCAGCAAGACGTCTTATAATGATCAACGGAGTAGGCGTGGATGGGAATTTTCGTAACAACATTTAATTATAACGCAGTAAAAGGGGAAACTTGTTATAAAATATATTAATAATTTTGTAAAATCTACCATGTTAACGTTTTACGATAAACGTTGTTTAAATATTTTCCTGGAAGTGTTAAACCAATTAAGACTTTAGAGGTCCAATGAAGACAGTTTTTCTAATACAGGGGCTTACATTTTTCCATAGCATAGTGGGGGAAAACGTGTAATCGGAAGTTTGTGATGACAACGGAGGTCCATAGACCGCATTATTATTGTCATGCAGATGCGTCGCCCTCCTGTTCTCCTCCCCTCCGATGGGCACAAAACGCAACAGCATATCTGTCATTTTACGGCGGTGTTATGTTAGCGAATTCAATAGATTTTGAGAAAATCGATCATACACAGACAGACATCTTTTGGGGACTTTGTTTTATAACATGTATAGATATAGATGTTGTACGTAATGCCTTTTGCACATAACCCTCAGTGTATGAGTGAGACTTGAACGTGATATAATATTTTATATAAAAAGAAAATAGTTGAACTGCTCCTATTTATGTCTACTAAATAAAAGATGGTGTAAAAACTAACCAAAATATAAAGCCTATGATGTATTTTTTTCCTATTTTTGAATCCTGTAACGTAAACGTATAAAAATTGATAAAGGTAATTAACGACGTAGAAAATAATTAATGTACACCAGCCTTATTCCCGTTTCAAAGCGTCATTGTGTTCACAATTTCTCAAAAATTTAAATAGAAAATATCTTTTAAAAAACTTCTTGACTACCAGCCAAATTTTTAACGAGGGAAATTTTTCCGCGGGTCGGCCAATGATGTAGAAAATGAAATCTTGTTAAAGCACAGAACATTGATACAATGTTTTCGTGTGTAATATGTTTCATAATAGTCCTCAGGCCAACGAATTATTACTGTAATTAGCTTTAATAGAGGCCGTTTTACCTCTTAGAAATTTCGTATCTTGGGTATTTTATATTGTGAAATTGTTACTTTTATTCTGTTTTAATACTATATGTACTATGGTTTTTATGTATGCGATATTATATAATGTTTATGTTATAAAAAATATTTTATGAAAATGTTTTTAAATTACTGTATGAAATATTTTATCCTGGGTTCAATTCAATTAAATTAACTATCAATTATGATTGAATTAAAATTTAAATCAAACCAATTAAATTAATACTTCAATTCAAATTAATTCAAATCATGTAAATATTATTAATTCAAAAGTTTGAGTGTATATTTGTTATTTTTTCATGCTAAAATTACTACATGGAATTTTAATGAAATTTTCCACAAGGTAAAATAATAATCTGATAGATAATGCTTTTGTAAGAGGTAGTGCCATGCACTACATCCTCCTATGCAACGGAATTGGGCCGACACGACAGGGGAGGTACCTCTCGCTCACTTGATACCGCCGTGGAATGACACCTATGGTGTCGCGTTCCCTTTTCGTGAGTAGCCGGTGGCCCATTGTGGGGAGGAGATGAAAAGGAGGGCAACGCGTCGGCATAATTATTCCGATGTTCATGGGCGTCGGCAGCCGTTGACAGGCTCCGATTTCTCGTTTGTTCCCCTATATTATAAAAAAGATAATACAGACAAATATAGTACTGCTTTCACGCCCCCCTTCTCCATTCCTCAAGACGACCACCCGCCATCTTACTGCTTATGAAATCCCTTCTCTGTCTATTGAGATTAAGACATGGTAAGCCCCCGGATACATCGCCCAGTTAACAAGTATGATACAGGGTAATATCGATTAGCTTAACTTCATTTTTTGTACATTTTCATTATGTTTTTATTATTTGTGCATAAGCTGATTATAATATAGCCTGAATGCGAATGAGATGAATAGCTGTATCGTAATACAGCTGAGTTTACACAATATTATGATAATCTACACGTAGAAAATTATGTCATTATTCTATCTAATGTATCATCAAACACATTCTTAAAATGATCTCATTCAATCCAGAATATCGATCGTCATTCCCTATAATAAATGGAGCTCATCAACAATTCACAAACACCCAATTCTTTCTCTATATTTTGCTTTTATCTTTGCCGAGTATCTATTCTATATACTCGTAAAGTAGTGTTAGATGTATATAATACATAATGATTTTCTCAGGGTTTTGAATGCATTCTATATAAATATGAATGTTATTTAAACAAGAATAGCTGCACGTGTTGTTGCATGCTGAGTTAATACAATAAACCGTACAAGACAATTATGATGTATGACTTCTTTTGTTATACAACAACTGTATTATTCTTATATTTTTAAACAATACTCTTTCTGGTATTGCAAAAATTTTAATGTTTTATTCGTCGTCTGCATCTGTGAAAAGGCATCTAGATAAAGCATAAGAAAACAATGAAAAAATAACATAAATAAATCTTAATATATAAACATACCTTAATTATATTTTTTGAAGTGAAAACATTATTTGACACTTTTAGATTGAGGATTGAAATCGCGTCATTGTATTTCCCATATTTATGACATGTCAATTTCTTTTATATAGAATAGGGGGGCTAACGAGAAATCGAAGCCAGCCCCTCTACGACTACCGACGCCCATGAATATCCACATAATTACCATGCCGATGCGTTGCCCTCCTTCTCCCATCCCCAATCGGTCACCGGCCTCACACATACCGTACGAAACGCGACACTGGAGATGTCACTTTACGGCGGTATCATGTGAGCGAGGCCTAGTGTCATGTACTATGCATGTAACTCTTATATATAAAATGGAAATATTTACAGAGATATTAAAAGGCTTATTGTAATTGAACTATTTATCAGTCTCCTGATATCGCTATGAAAACTATCTCGTGGTCTGCATGTTCAGCCACGGACGTGAGGTCCCGGGTTTGAATACCGGGTCGAATTATTCAAAAAATTGCTAGGACGTTTCAAATTAGCCGATATTCGACTATGGTAAAGGCCTATGTGCAGCTGTATTTGGCTTCAGACTGATAATGGTCATGATATTCAACATATTTGAGCTAATTCGGAAATCAGGCCGCGCGGTGCGCTCCGTGTGGTGCGTACCACAACCAGTTTGTGGTCGCAGTGTATAGTCGAATAGACGCTAATTGTTTATTTGACTCTGGCATCATCCCGCGATTTTATTCCCATAACTCAGGTCCTCTTAGTCATCGTATCATTAGTCATTACCTATAGCCTTCCTCGTTAAGTGTACTATTCAAAACAAATACATTGTTTTCAATCGAACTAGTAGTCCCAGAGCGTGTACTAACAAACAAAGTAACAAACTCCGCAGCCTTATATTATTAGTTCAGACAGGACACCACAACATTCGTCATTATAAGGAATGCAGATCGTTTACATTATTAACCTACAGTTGTTAATGTTCTTAATGTCGTACTGTATTATAACACGAGTGATATTCCTCAAGCGCTGGAGGCGGCGGAACGGTGGTGTCCATTACCTTACACCTGCACCAGATGCTAATGAAGCACACTTGCTTTGACAATAAGTAATAACCGAAGCAAGATCTCTCTAAAGAGAGCTCGCAAGCTCTCTAAACGTCATTAAGAAAACGTTCTGCTTTGAAGCCTGAGCACACGGAATAGGATACGCTTAAAGCTTGCCCTGCCCATGCCGAACATAATATGGTCCGACAACATTACGACTAGCAAGCGAAGCTTAGAAGACAGAAGAATGTGAAGCGTCTTTTCCATTCTATAGGCAGGAGGGTGTACTGTCGCTGACAGATTTGAGCCATATCATCTGCTGATGCTGGACGTTGTAGCGGTTTTACTCGGAATTGACTGGCTCTTGTGCAGGGTCTAATAAATCCTCCCACCCGGCTCGGTCAGCTGTTCCATTTTTTTCTGCGCAAAAAAGAACATGTCAGTATTTGCCAAAAAAAGTATAGTGACTAAACGAATCATATATCTGTTAAAAAAAGCCGTATCGAGATGTGAAGAATTGCACTTTGACTTGGCGTCTTTTGATTTAGCTTGTCTTAACTTAAACTAAAGCTAAATAATTTAAGTTTTCGGCAATATGACGTATAGCCTAGCTCAGGTAATAAAGAAAACGGTAGGTCAAATTTAAATAAATTATCATATTTTTCAAAATTTTCTCGTTTTCTTGGGTCATGGTTAAAAGTTCAATCACAAACATTGACTGAATAAGAAAACCTACTTTTGCTATCTATGCTTTCTCTATATATGAATATATGATGAAAAAATTTCACACTGAAGCTCCTAGACAAGAAATTATGATTTTATACTTGCGAGTAATTACACGCACGGCACGGCGACAGAATTCTGTTGCCATATCAACACAAGATTACATAGCTATTACTCGAAAAGTGCGTAACGTAATTAGTCTTTAATCCCAAATTCAATCTTTATCCCTCTAAAATCCCCAACATTAACCTTTGATGTTACCAAGTGGTAAAGAAACACAAATAAAAAAGGATTGGAAGCGCTAGGAACGTAAAAAGCCTGCGTGCGAATTTCCACGTCGCTTATCCGCGACCGCTGTCTGTCGCCGGCTGACGCGAACATTAATCTTATTTCGTTACAAATGTTCATTACGCCCATTTATTTGTATAACATTACTAAACGCACTCAAGCGTTTTTGAGTTTCAAAAACTATTTCGGCATATCTACTATTAGACCATACAGTTGTTAAGCCACTCATATCCCAGGTCAGGTAGGACCACACATAAAATGTGATTTTGATTAGAATTATCAATTTCTGATAACAGTCCGGAGTTAGGAAGTAAGCGGTGTTACACCCCAGTGCCCCGGAGATCACGTCAAGTCCTGCTCGGGTCTGGTCCAGCGCCTAATTATTATCTGTTTATGTCGGATTACCGTCACATCAGAATGTGAGACGATAAGGGAATAGAGAATGCATTTGTAACTGCGCAACACTTGTGTACTGTAATATGATCTGCGCAGATGGCTCTTCCCAATAAAAATGGCCGCTGTAGCCGAAATTCAGCTATGACGACATTACTATTATAAGCAACCTTACTACGTGTGCTATACCAATACAGCAGAAGGCAAATAAACTCATTGAGACCAATGGCTATATTTATAGACGGCAGGTTGGTGTAATTGTAACATAGCTCGGAAAATCGAGCATGTTGCGCGAGAGGTCGCGCGTTTGAATCCCGCTCAGGGCATGGACGCTTATCTAGATTTTTTTTTTATTAAAAAATGTTAAGTATATACAATTTTCCTAAATTCATAAAAATATTTTAATTTAAATATATTTCAGTTGTCTAGTACCTGTAACATATGTTGTTAGTAATGTGGGAGATTAAAAGAATAACTGCGGATGTGGATTATAACATTTTAATGAGCGAGTTTATTTAACATTGAATGAGAAAACAAAAATGACAATAACTCGTATGTAAAAAATAATGACACAAAAACTTTAAAAAGGTCTTTACGGTATTGCTAGCAGGGCTAGGTTAACGTAGTGTAATAATTCCACATATATTGTATTGTAGTACAAGGCAGTACACGAGCAATCGTTTTCGTGACTACCAACGATCGTTGACGCATAATTATTATGTTGACGTAATGTCTGCATCATAATTATAGGGCAGTCGTGCCGAGCGCTTACGTTCTAAACAAGTGTCATTGGAAAGCAGACGAGGTCGTTGTATAAACTTTCTTATAATTACTGAAGTATAGTTCAGACTATATACTAAAGTAGAATGATATTGACGATAATTATTGCCCCATTCCCTTTCATGAGATGGTGTTGCTCATCTCTTCAGCATGTAAATCTGGGTACGGGGATTTCTAAGATCACTTCCTTAGTATGCGGTCTAAGCAATAAAAATGCTAGGCCGTAGACTTGATGACTTATACGAATAACACGTGAAGGCTACCGGTGACCTACATATCGAAGGTCGAATGTTTTAGTTGGTGCTGTGAATCACGCAACGTGTGAAACAGAGGGTAGTTATAAAGGAATATTTTTCTATTGTAGTCTGATGAAACACTGACACACTTTAATTGAAAATGCAATTAATATTTTAATTTATTAATATCTACGTATTTTATTATTACACATAATTATGTAATTACATATGCAGGAGATTTGTCGTTTTGGCGTTCATTGGAAAATGCCTATGTCCAGCAGTGGATCGATAAGGCCTGATATTGATGATGATGATGATGCATTGATGTAAGTATTATAATATTACTGTATAATTAACTGTTATATTTCTCGTAAGTTAAAATTCTACACAGGCTCGTCTGACCCAAAATAAATGAAAATAATCTCGGCTAAAATAAATAAGGGCAGGCTTATTTTATTTTTTGTGACGCGTGTAGATTTATTTATATGCCGTCTTTGGTCCTTAATGAGCTCCGAAGCAGTGGCATATTGTAGTGTCGAAAGCCCGCCAAAATCGCCGCGAATGCGGTCAGCGCCGCCCCTGGTGACGTCCTCCTGTATTGTTCGTTATCTGGCCACTTCGACAGCTAGTCAGGCCTATAAAGGACCGGTCCGAAGAGGGATTGTCCCGCACCACAGACCAACGGCTTATGTTCGGCTTTTCGAATTTCGGGACAGTGCAATGGAGAGAAGTTCGCAAGATTGCCCCTATACCTGCGTACAATAATGCGCGCCTGGTGCTCATTAATCCCCACACGAGATACAAATAGCAGCCCCTCTATCCAGTAGGCTTTCTCGCGTTGGGATCAACTGGGCCCCACCGCCACGACAAAACTGTAACCTCATGTAGGTTACAGTTTTACTTGCTTAAAAAAAAGAGAAGTTTATAACATTAACAAGTACTTCTACTAATTCTTAACATTTTTTTTGATCTTTCACTGCAATAGCGTTCGCACTTTTAAGCCGAACCATAACACTGGTTTATTGAAACGGTACTTAACTACAAATTCAATGTTGTACTTGTGCAATAATTGGCGTATCGGATTATAGGGGAGGTAACAGAAGGGGGAAATGACATTGCGTCTTTATGCAAATCCGTTGTTTCTCTCTACGTAATTAAAGTCATGCAGCTTTTGAGTGGCAATAGACTAGTTAGAAGAATAATTGTAACAGAATTCTCGAATGAAGACCACATTTGGAAGACGAATTAGTAGATCGAAAATTTGACCACCCGAATTAGTTTTTACAAATTCAAATTAGAGCCTAATTGGATCCACATGATCAGGGAGGTTGCTTTTGCTTACATAATCTATAAGCTAGCTGTCACTTAGCGGTCGAGATTTATGCGGTGAGCATGGTAGTGTTTGCCATTTGTAAAGAATGAAGGAACGCCGTGCAGTAAGCGGTAGTGCTATGCTGCATAGCAGCTGAATTGAGCCGGCACCAGGTATACCAGGAAGGTACCTCTCGCTTACATGACACTGCCGTAAAGTGACAGTGTCGTGCGGTCTGTGAGTAACTAGTGAGAAAGGAAGAAGGACGGCACGTCCGCATAACAAGCATGCGTACCAACTGCCCGTTTGCATCCTTTTACCTACGCAATTTTTTTTTTATATTATAAGGGTAAAGTAATATTAGCTACCCAAAAGTTATTAATCTTATCATTTTTTGTAATTTATATACCAGAAGGTCCAAGTGTAAGGGTCCGCAAAGGTCTGATAAAGACTGATTATAAGGAAAGATGATTATGACTTAATTATTTCAGCGTTTGGAGCAAAATTGTAAATTTTTAACTAATTAACAGACCGCTCTTTTTAATTACGCAGTTGTCAGCGAAATTTATGGCGTGGTTATAACGAACCGTCCTATCTGATAATTATATCACAACGCGTTACACTTTTAATTAATTGAGTGTTCCCAATGCATTTAATGAGGTCTAGATTGTATTTAATGAGGGAGTCTATAAATCAATCGAGCCAGTATTCCCTAAAGCGCCGAAAAAATTTTTCTTCAATTTCTTCATCAGCCGACAAGAATGGCGGGGGG